>WBMY01010416.1:82739-111870 GCA_013397315.1 Donacobius atricapilla
GCAGCTGTGGTTTTGAGTATACAACAAATTCCAAAGAATTCTGGTAGGCAGAGGAAGGGAATATTTTCCTCAGCTGGAGGATCAGTTTCAAGAAGAGGAAACTGAACTACCGACTACAAGACAATCAGGACAAAATCAACTTGGGGACTTTTTTATTGTTGTTATTTTAAATCATAGGCAGACAAAGCCTAGGCTGCACTTTGTTGATATTTGCAGGAGGAGGTTGTTGGCAGAAATCTCAGGAGCAAAGCTTATCATATGGTACTGCCTGCTCCCAGCCTTACAGAACAGAGATAAAGAAGTTAAAAAAGCAGAAGAAAGAAAGAAAGAAAGAAAGAAAGAAAGAAAGAAAGAAAGAAAGAAAGAAAGAAAGAAAGAAAGAAAGAAAGAAAGAAAGAAAGAAAGAGAAAGAAAGAAAGAAAGAAAGAAAGAAAGAAAGAAAGAAAGAAAGAAAGAAAGGCTTCTTCTTCACAGTCCTTGACAGAAAAAACATTCAGCAAAACAAACACAAAATAATTGGATTCTTTTTCTTTGTTTTCTTTGCCTATTCTCTAGATAAGTGTTTGATTTAGCAACTTTCTTTACTATTTCTAAGCTTTACATGTGTTGATTAGCAATTAAGGTGGTTTTGCCTCTACTCTGAGGCAACTACAAAAGCAGATTGGGAGTTATTTCAGTGTTTTGTTTGGTGCAATGAACATCTGTGAAATTTTTATAGTATAGATCAAGAACACAAATTAGTGAGATTGGTCTGGATTTCCTTTTTATTAAATTCATTACACCATACAGTATTCTTTGTCCCCAGATTCTTGTGCTTTGATCTTCTCAGAATAAAGGTTTTTTATCAAAACACTCTAAAGCATATTTTCTGTATTTTTCAGGAAAGAAAAAAAAAATCTCCTGTAGTGAATTTCCAGTAGAACATAGATTTTCAAGTGCCAAGTGTACAGTCTTCCAATATTGCTTTTTATTATTTTGAAAATAACTTTGATCTCCCTAAAGGATAGCTGAGCAAAAAATTGTTTTTCATTTAGTAAATTCTTGGAAATACTGTGTTCCCTATGTTCCCTTCTGATTTCCAAGTAACTTATTTTTGTCCCACAGATCTCAATCAGCAGCACTTTTAGATGTGAAAATATCACCGAAAGGCAAAACCTGCAGTATAATTTCTGTAAAACATGTATTTATTGGTCAGTCACACCTAGATTCATACAAGATATTTGCATTCAAATAATTTCTAAGAACTCCAATGTTATTAATTCACCATAAAGTACTCATATCTATATAAAAATACCACAGGGAAAACAAACAAACAAACCAACCAGTGGACAGTCTTATTTTGGTAATGATTGCAATTTAGGGTCCTATAGGCAAATAAATAGCCCCGCCTCCCCCCCAACTCCCAGCTGCCACATCATAAATTATAGCAATGCCACTACACTGCTCCAGGTCCTAGTCCCTGTTTCATAAACAATTGGAGCTAGAAACTTTAGAATTACTTTTGTGTATTCATTTCTCATGTGAAAAAAAAAAAGTTAACAGATTTTAGGCTTTCACTATATTAGAGGAAGAAAAAAAAATCCCTTATTAGTATATTTCCTATGCTTTTAATGCAGCAATTCTGAACGAAATATGTGACTCCCCAGATTATACCCAAGATAAAAAGAAACATCTGTGGCTCAAGGTAGGGAAAAGAAAATTAAAAAGGAGCAAGAACAATAAGCTTCCATGGTTTGTAGCAGTGCTTTAATGAGCATTAACTTACACAACAAGTATGTTGCCTAGAATGAAACTATTTCCCCAGTTTGTGATTACTGCCACATGGTTTACCACTGGTCATTGGAGTCCAGCTTTTTTGTATTTATATTAAGTTACCTATGCCTAAATACCTACTTTTTTTTAAAAGTCCAGGGCACCTCCCAGTTTGCTTATCTGGCATAAATGCAAATTTGTTGTTTATACACATATAGTTCTCTATATTATTAATTGTATTTGGCAGATTTTTAATTCATGTGTATTAGTTGCTATTGCCATTATGGCTGATGGAAAAAAAAGTAAGATGTTTAGTGACTCTTTAGTGACTTAGAAACAGCAAAAGCAAATGGCAAATGTGCTCCAAAGTGGCTTAGCTTTATTGGTAAAGAGCCTTTAAAAGGCTTTTATGAATTCACTCTAAATTTTGAGGTAGGCAAAACAAAGGAGAGCAAAAATAACGCTAGAGTATGGCAGAAATATTGTGCGAAAATTGTAAAATATAGAAACCAGAAATTTTAAAACTACACAGGATACTGCAACATTTTACAGGCAATGTTCTTTGCATTAGTGGTACATGTATAACACCGTATGTGTTCATGAAGTATCACATTTAGTGCAATTGGTTTTTAATGCAATGTATAGTTATATTTTTACAAATCATACTAGAGTGCTCATGAATCTACCCTCCTGCTCATGGCTGTGAACCCCTGTCTCAGTGTGATCACCTGCTAGTCATGTCCAACAGCTGTTTCCACAGTTTGAGATTGGCACTGGATTTACTTTACCGAACTGGACCTATGCATCACTCTGGAGTTACAGCTTCCGTATTTCCCTTGCTCTCCTCAGACATAAAATCACCTCATGGGACTTAGGGGACTTACAAAATGGTGTGAGTAGAGAAAAATGATTCTTTACTAAGACACACCTTTGTATTACACTCTAATCGTATCAAAAGTCAAGAAGTCCTGTGTGAGATGCTCCTGTCACAAGAAGGCTCTGGGCAGCTTATAGGAGGAACATCAGAATAAAGGCATCAGTGTATGAGTTATGATACAATGAATTCTTGTAATCCCCATAAGTAGACATCAGGGTCCTCCGATTTCTGCTTACATATCTTCGCTGTCTCCTTATACATCCCTCACTTTGCTGCACAGAATTTATTGCAAGTAAACATCAGAATTGTTTGTTTGTTTGTTTGTTTGTTTACATCATTTTCACTGTTGCTGGGTGAAGACATCACCACACCTCCGACAGCAAAACTGCCAAACTGCTTTTTCTTATAGTATGAAATCTTTCTTCAGTTGTTATGTTCAGCAAATGGTAACTGTGCGTTCAGCTGGGTACCTTACAGAGACTGAGCATCTTCCAAAAACAACATAATATTGGTATACATAAATTCAAAAGAACATGTGACCAGCCAAGAGCTGGGAGGTCCTCAGAGATAAAAACTTTCTGCTTAAAGCAGAACAACTAATCATCATTCATTCATGTGGCTGAAATGTACAATTCCCGAAGAAAATTTCATAGGGGTCACTGGTGAGCAGCAAAAAAGCTTTAAGAAAATAGTCTTAGTCTCAGTTTTTCTAAATTTTTTTTGTTCATAGATTTAATGTTTAAGTTTTAAAATGAACACAAAAAGAAGAACCTTAGAAGCAAATATTAATTTTATTTATGCTTTCAGATTAATTGCTAATGCAAATATTTTCATTTGCAGCAACACAGACATTTCTATTTGATACGCAAAAATCCAAAACAGTAATAATACTCACAATAAATATTGGTAGTGGTTATTTTTGTAGTCATGCAGGATCAAGTTTTCAGCCTGGTATTAAAAGCCTTATTTTTGAATCTCTAAAATCTTGCAAGTAAAGTATTTTTATTTTGTATCAGATTATACTTTGATGTTCTTCAAAAAAATACCTTAAAGAATGTTTCTTTAAACTAACTCTTCAGACATCCCAAAAGGAATAAGATAAGGAAATGGGACTTTGGGCACAGGAGCTCTTGTAAGGAAGGAAAAGGCCTGTTGGGAAGATCGAAATATGGCAAAATGGCACTTGAGAGAACAAACAAATAGAAATGTAAAGATGCAAGGGAGGACATGTTTTCCTGTTGTGATCCTGAGGCAGAGTAGATATTATTCAGACACAAACTCTACAATGTGTAATTGCATCCATTGGACAAAAATCCAAACCAGCCAATTAACCAAAAACCCATCAGCATGAAACCTGGAAAGATCTAAGTCAGCCTTTGCCTTCCATCTCTAAGTGCTTCAACAGAAATGCACACCAAAATATGGAATGTGTTATCCTTCAGTGAAAGGATGGACCTGGCCTGAGAGAAATTAAAAGGCAGTAGGAATACGTATGGAAAAGGAGGCAGCTCAGTGACAGGGTGATGGAGAGACAGTTCACTGGAGAGAATTATACACTCACTACATCTATACAGCTTTCTCAGGTGCATGAATTAAGGACCCTTGCTCCCACACATGTAACAAAACCCCCAGAGGACAACAGAGAACTTGTTTGCACTGTGGAGTGTGCATATGAAAGCAGTTTTCTTACAGATGCACATAAGAGTACAACACTATTTCTGAATATTGCAGTGCTTCCCAGTCTCTACACTGTAAGCAGCCTCTTCAAACAGTCTGCTATGCATTTCTGAACAGAACTAATCATTCATGAGCACCAGTTCTGTTTTGAAGCTCTGTCTTGAAGCTCTGTTATACCTTTTTGCAGCAGCAAAAGCAGTTCCTGGAGACACACACTGCATTTTTAAACAGAATTGGAGTTTTGAGCAGCTCTTTAGAAGTCACATCTGAAAAATAGAGTTCTGCAATGGCTGTTGGAATGAACCATACCAGAGATTAAGAACCGACTAACACTTTACAGGGAACATCTAGAGGATAAGAGAGATTAAATGAAAGGTACTTATAATGCAAAAGCCATTCTCATTCTGCATTGATAGTTTTACCCTCTTGGATTTTTTTTTCTCTTGCTGTTGCTTGCTATTCAGCAATTAATATGAATTCTCTTGCAAACACTTTTAGACCTCTCTCTGTAATGGCCATACTAAGGTATTCAGATGGAAAAAAGACATGTGCCCCCAATTCAAAGGCACAAGGATCAGCTCCTTGTGTGTCATGACAAAGACGTCCATTTATACAGAAAGCAAGAGAAAGCTCCAGCTGATTATTTTGCATCACCACACTCCAAGAAATGCCAACCATACTAATACTTACCAAAGAATTCAGTCAGTGCCTCTGGTAGAAATAGGCAATGTTTCTCCAAGCCACTTAACTTGTCTATCTTATGTAAGTACGAAATCAAGTGTGAAATCAAGGTAAGAATATTATCTAACTCATAATGCTTTGCTAAAATACTACTCACTATATGCAGGAATAATTTTGCACCTGTAGCAGCAATAAACTGTTCAAACAAAGCTAACCCATAAATTATGCACACTTTCAGAAAAACACCAAAGTGAGAGACCACTCAAAAAAGACACAAAAACCCAAAAAAAAACCCCACCCCAAAACAAACAAACAAACAAAATGAAAACAAAACCACAAAACAAACAATACCCCCCTCCCCCCAAAAAACCCCCCCGAAACCCTTAAAATTCCATAACGAATAGTCTGCAAATGAATGAAAAGTACATGCTTCAACCCTGTCATTACCTTGATCTATTAAAAATGGCTACACTTTTAAAGTAAAGTTTTAGTGGTAGAATTAGAATTTAAGACAAAAGCAAACAATTAGACAGTGCAAAAGAGGTATATCCTTTCTCCCTTCTTCCAACTGGCTTTTTTGGCCCCACTATCTTCATCACTACTGTTTGATGAATCAGCTTTCCTGTTAACTAGAGGTGCAGATCCATCACTCTGCATTTTATGATTCCCTGGACTGTAGCTCTGCATATTGAAAGAGAATTTCAATCTCGGTGTAAGCACTAAAATCAAATCTAGCATCTGTGGTTTGAACAGAACAGACAAAAATGCTGCTTGTTAAATTTTAACAGAATTTTTTAATGTCAGAGAGTAAAAAAAAAGGTCTTGGATGTAATTAAAAAATGCCTACAAATAAGAAATAAATTGCTAAAACCCAGCAAAATTGTTCAGTACATGGAGTAATTTCATTAAACACACACATTTGATGGCAAAGAGTTTCATGTGTCAATTTAAAAGTAACAGAACTACTATTACACTATTTATTACATATTGCTTTCATCTGTAGAATAAAAATAGATTTATTATGAATGGGCTTATCTCATTAATCTCTTCAGGTTTCTTAATACTATTCAGAGAAAAAAAAATGTTGCCTCCTATGCCTCAACAGCACCTTATTTTTCTTAAAACTACTGTACATGAGAGAGACCAATACAGTCTGCCAGAAAGCACTGAAAATGATGGAATTTTGGGGGAAGCAACTGAATCTTCTTTCTTTCTGTTCACTGAGAAGACCTTTAACACTCTGATACAAGAAAAGAAATATCTAACACTAGTGTTAAGGCGAAACAGCCGTACAAAGGTTCTATGCATATAGTCTACTATTTGCACTATATTTTTTCTGTCTGTAGTGTCCCTCCCCTATAAATCAAGCAAAATTACATTTTTCCCCCTTTTTAGTCCCTCCCCTTCTAGTCCAAGTTAATATACATGCTTTCTTCTGCTGCTGAACTCAGCTCTAAAAGGAAAAAACTATGTCACCCTTGGTTTGCTGTCCCACTTAATTTTTGCTTATATTGTTTTCTAATAAAATATTTTTCTGTAAAAGCCTAGGAATTTAGCATCAAAAGAGTAAAAAAATTATGGTACAAAGCACTAGGACCAAGCCTGCTTTTTAATTTTTTTTGTTTGTTTCTTTTAATTTACTCCTCTTTTTAAGAATAGCTATTTAGCAATAGTGATATTTTCTGTGACAATACCCAATGTTGCAAGAAACAGATGGATCTCTAGCCATAAGTGCTAAACTTATGCACAGGTAAAAGGCACATAAGAAGGACCATGTTCTAATAAGCTGAAGTTTCTAAAACTTAGGAAGTATATGAACTTATTAATGATAACTGTGACTGCCTAAAAATTTAAAGCTAATATAAATGATGAAGTAATATCTGACAAGAAGAATAAAGAGACTAAAAAAGCCTAAAGGTATTATTACAGATTGATGGACATTTTTAAAGTGTGCTGCTTCACATTTCTACTTGCATTTAGAGGCCACCAGGACCTAAGCAGTTCTAGCTCAGGAAAAATAAGGACTAGCTCAGATCAGCCTTACTACACAGCTGTCCACCTTCACATTCACATCCAGCATAGTGTCACATGCAAAGACAGCAGACCCTGAGGAGCATGACACTTCACAAAGGATCCTTGAATCGAGCTTTTCTAGAGTATTGTGATGAGAAAGAACAGTTTTTCATCTTGATTTTTTAACTTTGCAATTGGAAATTGTTAAAGTTGGAGTCTTCTCCTGGGAAAAATCCTACCTGTATAAGGTTTTCTATTGTTACTACACAATGAAGAATAAACATCTTGACTGCTACGATATTCAGGCTTGGGCCAGTGAAATACTGTTGCATGGTGTAATAACAATTTATCTAGGGTTTCACAAAGCAGTCCTAGAAGATCAATTGTACAGACAGAAGCAGTTCTTGATGAATATTTCACGTTGATGTGTTATAATACTGCAATGGCTTTACTTTCAGTAAAACAGTCTCACAGAAACAAGTATTTTGGCTACTGCTCACGCTACTGTTTTGCATTGGAGAAATAGAAGTATGTCCAAAGAACTCAAAGGCAGGCTTGCACTATAATTTAGTGAAGGACTTTTTAAAGTGTAGGATGTCATTTTGCCCTTGTACTCTCATTTTAAAAGTCAAAAGACTTTGTAGAAATAGTAAAATTAAAGTAAATTCCACATCCTATGAGCATAAACACAAGAACTTCTTCCTTCCTAGAGAGACAAGTCTTGGTCTTTACTTGAACTGGTCAGAAAGGCAGTTTCAGACAAAGATTTTAAAGGCCAGTAGTAACCTTAGATCTTACATTCTTGAGTACAAACAAGTGTAGGAATGTATGCACCCACAGGGACACAAACACAACCTAAACTTTCAAATATTACTTCAGCCATTTTCCAAACATGTCTGGCTATAACAAATAATAAGAAACATTATCTACATGCCCAGGCTATCTATAAAATGTATATCATGTTTCCTTACTATTCCCTTACGTGCAAGTGCACTGTTCACAAACACATGCTTATATGTGACAAAACTTTGTGTCTGAAGTATATATACATTTGTTAATCATTCACACTTCTGTGTAGCAGTGTGTTTTATAATCTGTGTTGTATGTTAGTTTGTGGTTCAGTCCATGTACCCCCATTGTTATACAAAACTTGGTTGTACCCCCTTCATCCCCCCCGACAGCCACGTATCCATTCCCTACTCCCCTCCTCTGAGGACATGTCTATCAGCCCAGGGGTCTGTCCCTGCTGCCGGAAAGCCCCTGAGGGGCGTGGAGTGATGGGCTGTAGCCAGAGGGGTCCCCCTCCCTTTTAGGGAGATCGGCCCCCAGAGGTGTCCCTCATCCCTCAGGCTACTCCCTGCTTTACCCTGGTTGGTGAATCCCTTATCTCCTTCCCTTCCTACCACCTGAGCATAAAAGTAACTGTCCTTCCTTTGTTCTTGGCTCTGCCAAGGAGAAACCCTGAGGTGAAGAGGTCCCGTCAGGAGCCCAAATGAACTCGTGTGCCAACCCCTCTGCAGAGCCCTCCTTTCTCTGCTCACCATTGTCTCCTCAGCCCTGGGGCCAGTGCCGTGAGCTGGGTGCGCTGAGGAGCCCCCAGGATCAGCCCAGGGTGCGTGGCAGACAGAGTTGTACCTGCTGCTGCCCAGTGCCAGGGTTAGCTCGGGCTGGCAGAGTGGGCACTCTGAGAGGCACAGCGACACTCCTGGATCTCAAAATCTTGGTTATTCACCTCTTGTTTATGAAAGTAATGAAAGAAACTTGTCCTTCATTGTAAAAATCCAGATTACTTCTCAAAGGTAGTTTCTCTCCAGAATCAGGACCCCCTCCCAACAACACTCTAGATGCTCCAAGAGTGTGACCTCAAAGACTTGCAGTCTTGCTCAGAGTTGGTGTCAGCTGGTACTGGCCCTGATGTCTAACCCACACTTGTTCTACCAAAACAGTCAGGTTTTAGGAACTAGAAGAGGAGTATGAAACAGAAAAAGAGGTTTGTTTTTCCTTCATTATCCTACAGTTTTTTTGAAATACTTATTTCTTATACTTGTTGTCAGGCTCGGTGGAGGTGTTTCTTACTTTGATTTTTAGCAGTGAACACAAAAAATCTGAAATTTCTGTCCACTTATAAAAGTAAAGTCTGATGCTGACATATCCTGAGAAAGAACAGTACAGCCATGCACAACCATTTTCTAGCAGCTCCAGTCTCAAAATCTGCAACATGGGAAGCCTGATAAGGCAAACCAAAAGTACCATGATGGCAGTAAAACACTGAAACAAGTTGTCCAGAGAGGTCGTAGGGTGTCCCATATTGGAAATGTTTAGGACTTAATCAGACAAGTCTTTGAATGAGCCCTGTTTTGAGCAGGGTATTGGAGTAGAGGAGGTCCCTGCTGCCCTGAATTGTTCTGGGTGTTTCAGAGATTTTAAGTATTTTGGTTATATATGCATTCAGACAGAAAGCATATTTAAATATTTCCCTGTAATAATTTTATTTTTTTGCTATATTTATTACAGCTCATCGTGATCCTGGTTTTACAAGGATGATCAAATTTACACTTGTTAAGTTTCCTTGGAACATATTATGTGCTTATCTTGCAATCATGTGTATGAAAATCTTTATAATTTAAACCACAAGATCTTTCTAATAGTATAATTCCTTCATCAATTAGACCTCAAGTTGCTTCCCTGGCAGGCTGTGTATTATATGGACTGTACAATCTATGTATTTCATCCTTTTCCACAAAATACTGAACCATTTAGAGAATTCTTCTTTGATCTTCTTTCAGTAAGAAAAGAGATTTAAATCAATCATGCAACTGTGTCTGACAAAAGAAAGGTAAAGTTGTAGCACAATGGCACATTCATAGCTACATTAGGCAATGAACTACAATGTAGTAACTGCTGTGGAAAATTACTTTTCTTATTGTAATATAACAAAAATTTACCCTATGGGTTTTAGTCCCAAATCTAGGAATTTAATGTAAAACACCTTCAAACGTGATACTGTTTTGAATGTTCATGTTAATGTGTGTTTGAGGTTTTTTGTTTTGTTTTTGTTTGTTTATTTGTTTGTTTGGTTTTGGTTTGGGGTTTTTGTGTGTGTTTTTTTGTTGTTTTGTTTTGGTTGGTTGGTTTGGGGTTTTTTTGTTGTTGTTGTTGTTGTTCTTTTTTTCTGTGCTCTTGGGGTTTTTTTTGTGGGGGTTCTATTTGGGTTTGATTTTTTTTTTCTTTGATTTTATATAATATTTAGGGCTTAAAAATAAATAAAGAACAGCTTTCTAACTGAACCACAGGGTAAGACAGATGTTATTTGTGAATTAAAACAACAAAGTTGTAAACTTTTGTAACTAGAAATCATAGATGTGCTAACTTGTTGTGGGACTTGTGGAAATCAAAGGTAGGAGACAAGGATGGATTGCCACCATGATGATTTAAAAATGGAATAACTTTTGTTTCCCACTAAAATAGCCCAGCTGGGGTAGCACTGTTTCCTCCAAGCTACTTATCCATAAAGTGCTGAGTTTACAGATATTTTAAAATGTTACCATGTGAATAATATCCCTGTGTACATATTCATAGTTTATGGGCACTTGCCATATGGAGTTCCTGCAGTTCAGCCTTTTTTATTATTAGTATTATTAATATTTTTTAAACATACAGTACATGTGCTTGTGTCAGTCTACCCCCACTGAATTCTGCTCATAATTAATCTCTCAGTTCACATAATCACAGCCTCTGTATATTCTCTTAGTTAAGGGAGTTCTCAGGGATGTAACATCTTAGGCTTCACTCTTCTCTGTCCATGTTTAAGAATGTTAATGTGATTCTGTGAATTCTTAGCAAAGAAACTGAGGATTTACAGCGGTACTTCTCTCTCCACCGATGGGTTCTTCTTCCTTAAGGCTTGACCTTTTAAAGAATTGCTTTATTTTAATGCACCCCCTTTTAGAAGAGAGCTTACCTGTTTTCTCAGCCTGATGCAAATACTATTAAAAGGGGTTTCCATGGATACTGACATCAGTAAGAAATGAAAGATGGCCGTCCTGCTTTCTGACCCACAGGAGTTTCTCACTGTTGCTATGGCAAAGCTTACAGATGTTGCTGGTATTGTTTTGCATAATCTGATTTAAAACCTACAGTCTGAGCAAACATTCTTTAGGGATCAGTAAATACTTCTGGGTAGAACAAGTAAAAAGTTGTGATTGATAACAGTCTTAGATGTTTTCTCAAACTTTAGAATAATTTGTAAAACAAATGGATTATTTTACTAAATATACTTTTGTGTGGGTCTCTCTCAGAGCCATAAGTCAAATGTTCAAAAGAGCATGAATCTCAGCACCTTCTGAAGTTCTCTTATAGTAATTATCAATGAATATGAAATTAAGCATCATAGATTTACACGAGCTACTCCATATATATGAAAGTAATCTGCACGATATAAACCAGCAACTAATAACATTTTGAAATTTCCTCTTTGTGGACCTGTATCAAAGACCAGGTAGAAAGTACCTTGGCTCATCTGAGCAGTATGTGAGGCTGTTTGCAAAACCCAAGTTAGATATTAATGATAAAAGATACAAGCATTTTAACAACTTAATATCAAGTACCCTCTTTTTGTATTATACAGTCTTTATTTTATTCAATTTATTCTTTAACCAGGAAGGTTTTTTGAAATGTTCCTGTATTTAATAAAGTTGTCTCTATAAATATTAAACACTTTTCACACATTTTCCTTTGCACACCAAAAAAAAACCCCAAAAACACCAAAACAATAAAACACCAAAAAAACCCCACCAAAAAAGAAAACAACCATCTCCTCTTGAGATCACAAACATATCAAGTAGCTTAGATGGAACTTCTTCAGCAGTTAATATTTACTGCTCGTATCTCAACACTTGGAGATGGATATAGGATATTCTGCCAAAATGAAGAAATTGAAAATTGGTATAAGAAATAACTGGAGGGAAATACAAGTCAAAGAAAGGATATGACCTCTCCAGTGAGGCATTATTTTATCATTTTATGATAACCTTGATTAGTCTGTTTGCTTGAATCTTCTGTGTGTATGTTTTATTGTTTTATTTCCCATCCTGCTCATAAAGGGCACATTTATTTTTTAGTAAGCAGAACTAGGTTGGCTGCAGTTTACATAGTCAATATCAGTCAAACACTGATCTGTCAGTGTCTATCACATCTCGGAAAAATTGGGGTTAGAGCAGGTGAAATTATTTATGGTTCTGATAGAAAGCCACAGAGTCCCTGACCCCTGCTACCACTGATGTCTTGCTCTAATAGCAAAATATGACCTTTGACACTCAATTAAAACAGGAAATAAGGCAAAGAAGGGGTCAGTATGCATGTTTAGCCAATCTGAGCTTTTGGAACAAAAGGTCCTAATAGACTTTCAAAGAAGGAGGAAGGGGGCAAGATAGAGGGGGAGGAGGGCCAGATACAAGGGGGGAGGAGAAGGGAAAACAAAGCAGGAAGGGAGGAACGGCTAAAGGGACAGGAGAAAGAGGAAAAAACATTTCTGCATTTCTCTTTTGGGTGACCTTAAGTGCATTAAAAATCCTGCTGCATTACAATTTATGTACACACTCCTCTCTACTGAAAGCACAAGGCTGTCTTCCTGGCAGCTTGAGTGGGACAAGGTTGATGCATTTGATTTTGGAATGTAATAAACAGCCCTTTTCTTTAGCAGTCTTTGCTATAAGACTGAAAAATATATTACTTATCTTTATCTGATGTCTCTGTGTAAGTGGGAAAGCTGTAGAGGAGTCACTTGATTTTGAGATCTGACTCTTAAGTAACATTTCAAGCAAATGGGATCAGCTAAGAGAAATTGTGGATTAATCTGAGACCTGTCACCAGATGTCAGAGAAAAAGAGGCTTTATCAAGTGCTCTTAGTTGAGGGAATAGGTTTCACCAAAGAATAAAAGTGCCTTAACCACCCCCAGTCTAATTCTACATTTCTGTTGTGGGCTGCATAAGTTCATAGATTTTTAAGGTTATATGAATCTACAGGAATAAGGATACAGAAGGTGGCCGCAATAAAATACCCCCAAAACAAGTCACTAAATTTGGACTGAATGCCAATGGCAGTTTCAGAAAGCTATTCAAGCTACCTTGAATTCAACTAAGAAACCACCTGGCATGACTTTTAGCTGAACTTTCTGTAGGTGTTAACAGGCCTTGCTGTAAGAAAAGGCACGCACATTTCCTATTTGCGACTTTCTAACCTCATCTTTTTACTTGCTGGGTTGAACTTTTAAAAAAAAGATTTTTCTGTTTGCTGAACAAAAAATCACAGGAAAAACTGGTGTGGAATTAAAAAAATGCTTTTTTAATGAAATTTTTAAATTTAACACAGATAAATTTTTTTGAAGCATTGGAGATTTCTTAAAAGACTTTTGACAGTGCAACAAAAAGGTTTCAGAACTAATGTAAGTTCTGAAACTAAGTTTTGCAAGAAAGAAAAGCAAATTGAAAGAAAAGTTTGATTTTTTCAAGAAAAAATGAGGTTTCACTGGAATGAGTCAACAGTCCAGATATGCTTTTGTAGAGTGAAAGTAGATATTTTCATAATCAAAAAATATTGCCATATCACTTTGCAGCATGTTTTTAGTGTGAGATGAGAGTTGCGTACTTCCATAAATCTGTTCTTTCCACAAACCAAGGCAGCAAAGCTCTAGATGCACCACAACACACTATTTCAGGGGAGCCAGAAACTGCATCCTTGGATTTGCTGTAGGCAGACTGAATAATGTGCCGGCAAATTCAATCAGTGATGTCTTTTACCTCACCAGAAACTAAGGAAAAATCTCTTCTAAAATTTGGTAAGATTGAAGATTTCTGTTCATGCTATTCTTGGAATTCTCATCAGAGCTTTGTAAAGGCATCCAGAAAGAATAATGCAATGGAGTTTGCACAGGGGCCTGGAATTACATCTGGGCCCACTACAGTTTTGCTGCCTGTTTGACATCTGTTTGACATCTTTGGTGGCGACACAGACAGTGAGATCAACAGCCCCTCAGCACGCTTGCTGAGAACCAAACCCAGTGGTGTAGTTGAAACACTGGCGAGAAATGTCATCCAGAGGGACATTGACCATCTTGAGAGGGATGCCTGTGAAAACATCATGAAGTTCATCAAGGTCAAGGGCTGCACATGGGTTAGGGTAATTCCAAGCACAATCACAGAGAATGTATCCATGTGGACAATGAATCAAGAGAAGCCACATCAAGAAGAGGGTGTTGGCAGGTGAGAGGCTGAACCAGCCACGTGCACCCACCAGCCCAGAAAGCCAATCTTATCCTGGGCTCCATCAGAGGAAGTGTAGTCAGCAGGGTGTCCTGGTTTAGGGCAAATTGTGGGAGGAAACCTCCGAATGGGATTCCTTTGAAAATAACAAACTCAAATGACCCCTCCNCATAAAGTCACTCTAGGACACAGGGCAAGGGAGGTGATTATCCCCCTCCAACGCCTCCTGCATGGGACCTCATCTGGAGTGCTGCATCCAACATAAGATGGATGTGGACTTGTTGGAGTGAATCCAGAAGAGGGCCATGAAGATGATCAGAGGGCTGGAGCACTTCTCCTATGAAGAGCGGCTGAGAGAGTCGGGTCAGAGAAAGAAAGGGTCCAGGAAGACTACATTGCAGCCCTCTAGCACCTGAAGGGGACGAACAGGAAAGATGGAGAGGAACTTTCCACAAGGATATGTAGTGATAGGACAAGGAGGAATGACTTTAAACTGAAAAAGGACAAGTTCAGATTAGATTTTGGGAAGAAAATCTTCACTGTGAGGGTGGTGAGGCACTGGAACAAGAATCTCAGATTAGCTATGGATGCCCCATCCTTGGAAATGTTCAAGGCCAGGCAGGATGCCTGGGGGCTTCGAGAAAATGGAATCTATCCCCATCCATGGCAGCAGGGTTGAAGCTACATGATTTTGAAGACCCCCTTCCATTCCAAACCCTTATAGGATTCTATGATTTTCCAATAAACAAAAACTAACTCTGTGGCTGCATAATTAAAGAAAATAAGCACGAATATCAGATGCATGCTGATTGGCGCTAAAAATTGATCATGACTTGGTTCAGAAATTAAGTTAGGAGGTTCCAGAAATTCATGTTAGAATCCAAGCTCACATTTAACTACTTTCGCAGATGATTGTGAATGAAAGTGCCAGTTTCTTGGGTGTTTTGCAAAAAATATATACTTCTAAGCCTAAGCCACTATTTGTCAAAACTATTTTTTCTTTGACAGCACAGAAGTTAAAATATTTAAAGTAAATGTGCACTGCCAGTACAAAGGGTCACAGAAATCAAGGGGAGCCATTTCAATGATTTTTTATCATTCTTTTTCTTAGTTTCATGTCCTTCTGCAGATCAGTTGAAGGATCTTTAGCAGTGAAATAGGATCAGAAGTTCCAGTAACTTGAGGTAACTTCCAGAAGTCAGCAGAAATTATGTTCCCACCAACTCATTTTAAAGCTTAATAGTCTGTATTTTCTGTTAATTCCTTTCTCAAAAGCACTCTTTTTGTTCCAAGAAAGGCAAGGCCAGACTCTCTAGCTCCTAGTATTCCCTTTTCCTGGTTGATAGCAAATTATTAGAAATTTTCTGGTTTTGGTTGTAACCACTGCTATCCAAAAGAGATGAAAGGAGCAAAATGGACTTTTAACTAAATCAGCTAACAACATCTCATAAATATGCTTAGTTTGACACAAATTCTTCCTCGGCCTTTGGAAAAATTTAGAATGGACCTCTGAGCCTCATATTGGGAAAAATGTTCTCCCTTTCAGTTGAAGTAGTAAGATCTCCTCTGCAACAAGTTTATGATTTGTTGATGTGCTGTTTTTGGCTGGGGTATAGTAAATTTTCTTCACAGTAATCAGTGTGTGGCTCTGTTTTGGATTTGCACTGGGCACAGGGTTGATCATATAGAGATGTTTTTGTTGTTGCTGAGCAGAGCTTACACACAGCCAAAAACATTTCTGCTTTTCACGTGGCCACCGTGGTAACAGGGATGAGGTAACTGGGAGGAGACACAGCTGTAACAGCTGACTCCAATTCCAGACCATATGGCATCGTGCTCAGTATATAAAGTTGGGGGGAAGAAGGAGAAGGTTGTGAAGTGATGACATTTGTCTTCCTGGGCCACAGTTAAGCCTGGTGAAGCCCTGCTCTCCCAGAGATGGCTGAACACCTGCCTGCCCATGGGAAACACTTCCTTGTTTTGCTTTGTTTGTGTGCACTGCTTTTGGTGTTCCTATTAAATTATCTTTATCTCAACCCATGAGTTTTCTGGCTTTTACTCTTATTCTGTCCCCAGTCTTGTTGGAGGAGGACTGTGCAAGTGGCTAGCCTGCTAGCTGTAGTGAAATCACAACAGCTGCAAGACTAGGAAGAAATAGGGAAGAAAACATCACTGACTGCTATGCATTTTGAAGACCCCAAGAAGATCAATCCCTTTTGTTTTCAACATGAAGCAGTTCAGATGATGTTGCTACAACAGAGGATTTTCCACAGGTGAACTTAAAAAATCTAGTCATTGTGGGCCACTCTAATTCTAATTACCATGGTTTTTGTCTTAAATTGCAATACGAACATACATACAGATTCCTGTCTCTGGGTAGGAGAGGTGAGAGTCTTCCAAGTAAGCGTTTAAGTATGTGTATTTTTCCTGTACCTGAAAACTTTTTAAGCAATCTTTCCCTTGTCTCCTAGCTCCCCATTTCCTACATTACAGAGATTAAAAAGTCAAGAGGCATGATCTATTCCACTAGTTTTGAGGAAAAGTTTTTTTCTACATGCTTGTGCATTTTTTACCTTTTATTTTTCATGGCTTTAATAAATATAAATAAATCTGAGTTGGTTAGCAGCAGTAAACTAATGCATTTACCTATTCAACAAAGTGCACAGCATCTTCCAAATGTCAAGACCATTAGGAAGTTATTTCTTAGAGACCTTTTAATAGTGGTTCTCAAACCTTTCTTTGCTTTCTTCTTCTATGATTGATTCAAGCATACTAAGGTCCATGCAATTGACTTCTCACAACTTTAACTGGGCTGCAAATGGAAACAGCTTCATTTTGCAAGAAGGAGCATGATTATTTTGAGAAACTTTGCCCTGAATAATACTGGGAAGTATTGTATTTTATCTAAAGTATGGGCTTGCTTGCCATTTCCCTTACTTACTGCAGCTGCAGTTAAAATTATTCTGACATACATTGTTGCATTCTGTGTTCAAGAGAGAAAACAGAAGTTAAAACTAGAAATACTATCTGACTTTATTTTAACATTCTCATTCTAATGACATTGCAAGCCATATTAACAGTCCCCTTTACAACTAGTAAAAAGGGGAGGGATTTTATTTATTAATCTTATGCAATGCATAATCCCAGTGAGGTGTTGTTTCTATGATGTATTAGATCATGCATCATCAAAGCAATCACTCCAGTGATCTGTTGATTTAATAAATCATAATGGAACACACTGATAAAGTATTACTCAAATAAGAGTGATGTGCATGTGAAAAGTGAGACTGCAAAAATTCAGACCAAAAGAGAAAAAATTTAAAGCAACACAAAACTGTGGCCTGGACCTGGCGTCTGTACCACCAGAAAAACTGAGAAAAGAAACTGCAATCAACTGTTGGAATCAAGGCTTTAAATAGACTAAATCAAAATTTACCTCCAAAGAGGATCAGGCTTTGAATGTCCTCTGAGCTACAATTTCTGGTATCAAAAGAACCACTTGTGGAATCCTACTTCACACACCTTCAAAGTGAAATCCCAAGTCACCAGTTCAAAGTCTATAAGAGATACTTATCTGAAATTATTTTCATTTGCGTTATACTCATCATTAAGAAATAAAAACATGAAAGAGAACAGAAGAAAAAGTTCTGACAAGCTGAAGCATTTTGGTTTGACTCTTTTAGGCAAAATAGTTTGATATTTAGTTCTGAAATGTTTTGAGTTATGCATTGAATGTTGGAACACAAAATGAGACCTTGAACCTTCATATGGATTTTTGTCTGTGTATGAAACTAAATTTTGTTTTGCTTTGTTTTAAAAAGAAAACTCTTTCAGCCAATGTTTTTCATGATCACTTTTGCTTGAATTTCCTTTGTAAACTCAAGAAGTGAAGTGGAAATTTGATCATATGAGTCTAATCTCATATAATTGAAGATCATTTTCTCTGTCCGTATGGAGCAGAGCAAACCTTTTTACACAAGCAGAGAGAGGACGGACTGGATGGATGGATGGATGGATGATGGATAGATGGATATCTATCACAAACACAGCTGTCAGAGAATTTTCCATAAAATTAGTCTATTTTCTTTGCAAGTACTGCAGCTCCCACAGAAAATGAGGTGTCTATTCTGCTTTCAGCAAAAGTAATAGCCCAATACTCCCAACAGACCAAACCAGCTGCTAAATTGCTGAGAACTACTGGTTGGAGTTTACATTGACTGCAAAATCTGGGTCTCATTGAGCCAACAGTTTCCTCATAAAACCTTGCAAAGTTCAATGAGCTTGAAAATTTACAATTAACAACTTTGTTGAAGAATGTGTACAAAACCAGCTAATGTTACTAACACAAATGGTAGGCTGTGGTAATTTTTTACGGATTTCTGTTAAAATATATAACTTTATACAAATGTTAATTACATCTAAATAGGATGAAACATTTCCACTTTTAGAGGTTTCATTTTTAAGACCTAATTAAAAAGAAATGTTCAATTGATTCAATTCTTTACCAGAGTGCAGCTAATTCAATTATTTATAATTATCTAAGTGAATTATTTATAACTACCTAAGTGATATGGCCAAGCTAGTTTCAAAAGACCATTCCACAAAGGCAAACTTCTGTGGACAGCCATGTCTCTCCTTCTGCTATGAGTGACAGGCAGGCAGAGGGTTATTATGAAATTAGGACGAAGCAATTGTGACGTGATGTTCGCCTGCAATCTGAGAACAGGTTTAAATCAGCACCTGGCAGGAAAATTGGAAGTCAAAATTGTCAAGAAAAAGCCCCAAGATTAGGTCTTCAATACCTCAAATATGTGAATGACTGGTGGCTACAACTGTGTTTTACACTGAAGTTTGATGTTAACTCAGTTTCCAAAGGAAAGCAGTGAATTCCCAGAGAGATGTGAGGCATGAGATACCATTTGCAGTCTCACAAATAATAAAATTTACTGAGCAGCCTCTCAGACTGGTAAAACTTGGCTGGAGTCTCATGAGTTTAGTTTCTCATTCCTGTAAGTTTTCAAATACCCAGGTTTACATTGGAAATAATGAGAACAACATTTCTGATGAAGTTGGGTATATCTGCTTCCTAGTGTGATGGAAGTATAAAGAAGGCCAAAAATAAAACACAATTTGAAAAAAAAACAAAACAAAACAAATAACAACAACAACAAAAACCCAAAACATTATAGCAAACTATTTTATATCCTGGAAGCTGTTGGACTCCAGTCTCAAAGGGATTCTAAACTAGTAAAATCATTGATTTTCTAAAGAAGGTAAGAGACTTATCCTGTTGGCAGTGAAGGTGAAAGGCATTGAGACAGTTTGGAAAGTCACACACTGATTTTTTCATTGACTTTTTTCACCTCAATAAATACAGTCTGACAAATGCTCATGCAGCACTTAGGATCTCAGTTTGAAACAGAAGTGAATGTTAAATAGAGTGTGGGTGTTGTCAAGCCCTATGCAAAACATAAACCTTTAGCCTTTGAGGAGCAGTTAAACATAATGCATTCAAACTATACAGGATTACACAATAAACCAGAGCCATTATTATGCTCATTATTTGTCTTCCTGAAAAATTTTTATGAGTACTACAAACACTGGGGGTTTTTTTAAAGCAAGATCTTTCATAACCTGAGACATAATTCTTCCTCCTCAGAATAAATAACATGTCTTTCAATACTTTCTCTGTCCCATCTCCAACCTCAAATACATTCCCTTGATCTCTCTTATGTCTGCTATCAGTCTTTAATGTCCATGGATGGACATCTTAAAACCCTTCTGTTTTCCCCATGTTCAGCATCTCACAAAATCAGCCCATGATATGGACAATGCACATAAAGTCCCCTCTTCACCTTTGCAGAGACACATGCACATATCTAGCATATGTTCGTGGATTGTTTTATGTGGAACATAAACTGCTTTTCTTTTTACTCTAATGCTCTCTTTACATATATTATGAAGTTTCTTGATTAGTCCCTCAACTGGCAATATGTTACATTTTTTAAGAAACTCTTGCCATTAATTTAAAATGAAAACAACTGAAAGTAATATACCCTAAATACTTTGGAAGTATCCAAAGTTCCAATCATTGCTAATACTGAACTGGAATATGCCTGAGGCACTTAAAATGCATTAGCTTTATATTCACTGCCTAATTTTACACAGAATGAGAAAAACTCTAAATAACAACATGCTTATGGAGAATAAGTCACTGTAGTACATGTCTAGGGTGAATGAAAATGACCCTTCACAAAAATTGTATCATCAAACTGGACAAAACGCTCATTTAAAGAGAAACAAAGACCATCTAGCAGTTCTTCCTGAAACTATTAGAAGACTTTCTGTTAACCATTATGAATCACTATTGTTTTTTCTCCCCAACTGCTTTAGTTTAAAGCACATACTTTAAGCAAAACTCAGCTATCAGGTTTCAGCATGGGGGGGACACATTTTTACAGAAAGTAAGCTCAGATTGACACCACTGAATGTTGTGTTTGAGGACAGACTTCACAATCTACTATTTCCCTCTTGAAAGACACACTTTGGTGTTTAATCTCTTACTAAAACCAGGATGACCTTTGTGTTTGGTGGGTTTTGTTGGTTTTGGGTTTTTTTGGGGTTTTTTTTTTGAGACATTCTGAAGAAGATGGAGCTGTTTAAATCACATATGATGCAACCAAATGATCATGAAAATATGACTTCAGCTTTCCTCTGCAGTTGAAATTGCCTGGATTTAATTATGTAAAGTTTAGTATATTTCTACGCTCATACTTTTGTTTGTGTCATGAGAGAACTGTTCACTTGAGATGTTAATCTTAACTTGAACAGTTGTTAGCTACTTTCTCAGTCCAAAATTTCAGATAACTTACTGTAAGTGTAATGAAGAAGATTTTGTTTCTCTCGTGACACTACAAAGTTGCACCTAATAGAGAAGAAAAAAAGGGCTATATTCTTTTAATGCTAGTAAATATATTTTATTAACCCAGTGAAGCCCACATGTATCAAATCACTGCTTTCATTGGGTTTGTTTCATGTGAGGAGTATTCCCTGAAACCTAAAAACTGCTTTCATTATTAAGAGTATATTAAAAATAGCTTGTTCTGGTCTGCAGGGCCATCAGCATCACTACTGCTGCTGATCACACCAGGCTCCCGATACAGTTTTCGGATGAAGCAGATATAACTGTAAAACAAACCACAATTTTCTCCATGGGAGCTCCCAGGCACAGACAATTCTCTCCCTAAAAACACAAAGCCTCTTGGTCACTCAGATAAGCTTCTGAGACTTAAAAAAAGTCCTTTTCAGTTTTTTTCTGCATCTTCCAGAAGATTTAGGCATTTTTCAATAGATTTCTATTTCAAAGCCCTCAAAACCAGCTTGAATGTAAAATGCTGTGCTAAGAAAAAGCCAGTTAGGAGAAGATTTAAAAAAAAAAAAAAAGAAAATTAACACACAACTCAGTTAAAGGACAGCCTTTGCATTTCTCAGAAGAAACTATTTTAGAGAAAATGCATGATAGCTCATAGATACTACAATCAAGAGTATTTTGACAGTTTTCTAATAACATTTGAATTTCATGGGAACAGAGATATATTAAATAAAACTGCACCTACTATGCTGTAAAATACAAAGCAGAGCAACATTCTTTTCCATACAGCTTCATACATACATAGAGGAGTTTCACTCCATACTTTCTGTCTATATGTGAAGAAAGTAAATCAGAGGTTGTTAAACAAAGCCAGATTTTGATTTAAACTGTACTTGCAAGATTTACATAGAGCATAAGAGAACCATGCCTTTAGGTCTGTGTCATACAACTCTGCTGTAAACTGTCAGTTCCTGGGAAATCTTGTAAAGCAAAAAAAATTTAAACATCTTTGTTTTAATTCAGAGCAATTCTTAAAGAAAAATAAATAAAATAATTCTGATGGGGGATCTCTAAAATTTCAGAAATATCAAAATGTTTTGTTTCAGTTTCAAAAATACAATATTAAATGCATTAACATGCCCTGAAATTAAATATTGTCCCTTACTCCACCAATCTAACATGTCTCCGTAATTTTGAAGTAACTGTGTTTATTCTGAGCAAAGGAATCTCAGTAATCAGGTAAAATGTCTTCTTTGGAGTACATATAGGCTGTGGTAGAAGCTCATAAATCCAGTCTTAATCAGTAAATGGAAATTTGTTCCTTTGTCTTACCTTATGCAGGAGAGAAATCTAAGACATTAAAGCAGTTATACTTTTACTTGACTGAGAAGACCAGTAGCTGGAATGTGAGGTTTTGGGGGAAGCAAATAATCTCACAGCTGCATTCTGAAGTCAAGAAAAGATTCCTTTAATTGTACATTTAGTGTAAAGATTTGTAAGGGTGGGGCATTTTTTCATAATTACTTAAATTGAGTTACTGAATTGGGCTTCTGGTACAGGCCCCTAAATCATGAAAATACAAGGTCGGGGGGAGCGGCATGGGGAAAAGGAAAAGCTTTTTACTCTCTCCCCTGAGCACAAATTAAAAAAAAAAAAAAAAGGTAATTTTTGGCTTCAAGCAGTAGAACTGGGAGTACCATTGCATTGTTTAAAGTTGAACTAATGGATCACAGAAGTGTCTAGTAAATATTTTCAGGCTGAATCTTCTGGTTATTACACGTGCAATTAGAACTTTAGGAAAAAATCTCTAACATTAGCGGTCACGAAAGATTCTTCCTCTCTTTTTGCCTTCTCAGTCACTCAGATGCAGGAGATTTGTATAGTTTAAATTAAGTAGATGAGCTGTTCTTGTTTTTTGCTCTACAGTCAAGTTTATACATACACACACATATATAGATGCACACACATTCATATCCTTAAATACATAGATACATATGTGTATATATATTTAGCCCGATTACTCTGGTAGTGAATATATATGACTATATACCTTTAGCGTTATATAATTTCACCCAATGGACTGGACTAATCAACAGTTCTAACTGAACCTATCTCTGATTTGCTGGACTTGGATATATTCCCAATGACATTTTTCTTTGTTAACTGTGCCTAGTTAAAAGGTTTCTGTCCCTTCACCTGTCCCTGATCTATTTTTCTGACCTCAGTACAGTACCTCACTTCCAGAGAAGCTTTTTGAGAGTTTGCTTTCGAAAGCTGGATGACTGACTTTGCCCTAGATTAAAAAAGGAAAAATAGCCTGTCTCAAAGTAAGTAAAATCAGAAAAAAATACAGGAGGATATAGGCACACTCTCAAAAAAGTGATCATTCCCACAATGACTTTGTAGAAAACCCAGCTAGAAACAATTTCCACTTGCCACTCCACAGTTACTACCAATTTCTCTTTATACTTTGAACAAGGAAAAAAAAAGTAAAAAACCAAGAACTATCTTCAGTTATTGTCTTCTGGTTTTTTGATTTACCTTTGAAATTTTAGGACTCTTCAAGTACTTATTTCAAAGTAATGACTTAGCAAAAATATACGCTGAATTGTGGAGGATAAACACTGTGATGGTACTCAAAAGATTTCCTGTGAAATAGCTCTGCAATCTACTTCACCTCAACATCAATGAAAATGGTAATTTTCCATCACTACAAGCATCTTATTTTAATTGATCTGTGCTGTTCCTTAAAAAATCCCAGCTCAATCATGTCAGTGTTTTTTGCATCTGAAGGGAAAAAGTATGGAAATGCTCATTGTTTAATACAAAAATAATAATAATTGCCGACTTTATTTATCAAAATAGCCTCTTTTAAAAATGTTGCATCATGTATGTTCTCAAATGCTTTCCTTTCCATCTTAAAAAAAAAGGCAGAACAGATTCAGACACTGAGACATCTATAAGGTCTTCAGTAGAGTATTCATTCCCATGTAACTCTACTTTTGATGGTCTCATTCTCATAAGCATATATAAATAATTAAAAATTAAATTTATTAACACATATCAGAATTTATTTGTCTACATTTCCCAAATACTAACGTACTGACAGAATTACATTCCTACACAAACAGAGCCAGTGAACAGATGTTCACGGCAGCCTGGCTGATAACAGGGTGGCAATGCAGAGAGAAGGGTCATTGCAGCTTGCTTGACACTTAACAGACTCGCTTTGTGCACAGAGAACAAATGACAGCTCATCCTGCTCACGTATGTGAGGAAATGCCATGAAAATGGCCAGCATATCAGAGCTGGCCAACAAATGGACCTGCTCCAAGAACACCCTTCATTGCAAAATTCCTCACCATGGGCAATTCCTCAGCAAGAGTGTACCACTACCCTTATTAGTTGCTGGCTCATTCCTGCCATGAGAAGTTATGGGAATATCCACTGCTTCAAAGGAAATGGGCTAAGAAAGAACTGGCTGAATGCCTGGAACTGCAGCTAGCCCTTGGCACCTACTCTGCTCCATGCCAGCTCCTGCAGGATATGTGCACAACGACCATGACAACACGGCACACTCAGTGCCTCTCTCACCCAGCAGCAAAATGTGCCTCCTGTGACTTGCACCCTGGTCCCTTGCTGGTGATCCCCCAGGAGGTGAGGTCTGAGATTAGCAAAGGGGATGTGGGTGCTATGGCACAGCCACCCTCAGCCTGCTGAGGCAAGCAAATAGTCACTTCTACATTTTATTAAGTGTAGTTTTTAGTCCTCTTCTTTCACACATGTACCCTTACCCAGGGTTTATAGTGACGAGATTTCTATTGCTGTAAAACATGATTCCATTTATAAACAACAGTTCAGCAAATATTCAGTCATTTATTATCACAGCAGTCATGTTCATAGTTACCAGCTAGATTAGCTACTTTGTCACCAATGACAACTGAATTTCTTGGGAATAATCTTTGGTTCCATACTGATTTGGCTGTTCTGCTCCAGTCACCAGATGTTTCTCAGATTAAGAAGTCAGACTGCATTATCCTTACACAATATAGAGGCTCACACCACAGTTATCCCTGCTGACTTCCATAGGACTGATCCTGGTATAAGTTATTGATTAAGGTTATCAGCCTACATATTCAGATTTCAGCATAGTTGTCTCCAGTTCAAATCAAAGAGCCTTTCTAGCAGCCTTGCAGAACCAGTTAAATGGTAAGGCCACACAGTCTCAATCAAATGGGTCATTTTACATACATTGGTATTTTTTCTATATCATTACAGCACTTTCATTTACTTAATATGAAAAAAGCCCACATATCTTGCAGCTTTCCCTACTAACTTTTTTTCGAGATGTTACCTTGCCTCACAATTTTTCACTACGTATAAAATTTTATACTTTAATACTGCTCACATTTTTTAAATTAACTACTCCTTTGTGCTCATTCTCCCTTTCTCATCTCCTTACCTGAACATCCTCCTCAAGATCCAGTCTGTAATTTCACTAGCTCCTTTCCAGTTTGTGCTATAAATGATTCAACAAGCTATGACTTGTTGACTGTTTTCTCCATGTCTTCATTTTTTTTTTCCTGCACTGTTCATTCTTTTATCCATTCAATATAACTTTCCCATACTCTACAATCACTTCAAAACTCTCTGAAACACTGACAGCTAGAAGTTGATCAAGTGTCATGGAAGAACTACCCCACTGAACTTGATGATCTCTTATAATTTTTCCCAAACCCACTGGCTACTAAGTGCTACATAGTGCTAATTCAGATTGACTTTATTGCCATTGTTGCAAGGTGGACCTCAGTTCAGTGAAACAATATAATGAGAAAAATACTATTATTGCTTCTGTTACAGAGTTTTCACTTGTAAGAGATACCATGAAAATGTGTTTAATTATAAATCCAATGTAATTTCCATTATGCTAAAATGTAAGCAGCATTTGAATAGTGATTAGGTTTTTATTTAATAAGCAAAATAAAAATATATATGCACTGTAGAACTGAACAAGTGACATTTTCAGGCAAACTATTTCCAACTTGGTTAAGATAGAGCTATTTGTTAGAATCATGAAGAAAAATAAGAAAACTACTCTTTATGGAAAACACAAAATTCATGGGATTCCTAACTGACAAAACGCAGAACTGTTACTTAGCTTTTTATTTACTTTACTTAAAACTGTACTGATTTTTCATAGAAATACCAACAGAACTTGTCACCAAACTCAGGGACATGGACTGTCTCTTACATGCTTGACTATTAAGCATCAGCATTGTTGCTAAATTATGATTCCACCACCTCAGCCCTTCTCTTAACCAGTAATGCCAGTCAATGTTTTGTCAAACAAATCTCTAAAGAATCCCTGCACTGGTAGGCTACATTTATTAATTTGCTGAAGGCAAAGGCAGAGACTGGGAGAATGTAAAATGACCCACTCTAGGAGAGGAGCAGGTTCAAGTCCATCTGAGGAACCTGAAGGTTCACAAGTCCTTGGAACTAGATAAGATACATCACTCAGCAAGCAGAAAAACTACAGTTTAATGTTAAGGATGTGTAGGTTTCAATTTCTAGGGTAAGATAGGACTACCACAGCTGTGAAAGGAATTCTGTGTTTCCATGATGGCAACAAACCTTCACACAGAGAATATTTGAGGACTATTTTTCAGTAAGGAATGAAATCAGCCACAGAATGAGGAACATCTATCTGGACTGGATTGGCAGCCATGTACGTCATTTTTTTAGCTGAATACAGATTAAAACCATAAGAAAATTAAATACATCAGTCTGTAAAATTTGTAAATATTTTGCATATTTTATTTAATAATTTTTAAAGTTTTACTGAAACTTGAAACCTAGCACACAAATAGATTACAGGCAACTTGTTACCCGGATACCATGAGATCCACTTTTCTGCTGTAACATAGAAAGACTTACCCTAAGGAATTGCAGACACTAAGAAATCGCATTCTTTGTTGTCCCCAGCTTTATGATCATTTAAGCCAAGGGCAGCTTATTTAGCTTTTTCACCTTAAATCCACAGGTTTAGATCAAGTTGAATTCATTTTAATGATTATTCTTTTGCAACACAAACACAAAATATCAGCATAATACCATCACTTCAGAAGGGTCAAATTTTGTTGGCTTTTATCATGTCAGTACTTGTATTGGCTTCCAAAAGGCTATTGTATGAATAAATAAATTTTTCCCTGTCTCCCAAAAATTAGCAGTATCTAAAAGAATCAATAGTCAGCAACAGGTGCATATCAAGAAAGAAAAAAGATGAGAACAAAAGCGAAAAAATTCCAAGCCGGAGTAGAGTACAACTACAGGCATAAAGCCTTAAGCACAATTTAATCCCTAGAAAATTAATCAAATCACACTAAAATGAGAATGTGCCATCTCCAGTATCCTTTGGGAAAATGGAAAGGAGAATTCAGTGACTCTCCAGGTGGGATGCATAGAGTAATGAAATACTCATCTATGAAATCTTCTGTCTGAACTCCACCATTGTCTCTGGACACCTTTGAATCTTTGCTTCAAGTACTGGGGATAACCAGTGGGTATGAGAGGAAGGACAGGCCCACAAAACCTAATTTTTCACCTTAACCTTCATAAAAATCTGAACACAAATAGGCATGTGCCCCAGCTCCTGGTTCCTGAAAGCTGTAGCATATTGAAATAGAAGTAGAATCAGAGAGCCTAGAGGGCAGACATGGAGAGAGAATATTTTGATCTTGTACCTTGGTGTGTATCTGGCAGGTATTCAGAAAAACCACCGCAAAAAAAACCCTATATTGATTAGTCTGTATGTTTATGCATTCACATACACACATGCACGTACTGTTACCACCATTGCAAAGATATGAAATTATGAAGCCCTCACCCACCCTCTAATACCATCTACTGTTTTTCCTCAGATTATTAATATATACTAATATTAATACATACTAATATGTACACCCACTCAGTTATGTGATAAAAGTCTCCAAGTTGTGAACTGGCAGATGAAAAGCTGTCTCCTACAGATCTTATAAAAATAATAGGACAGTTAAAATAGCACAGTTTTAAAATAGCTTAAAAACAGCACAGTTTCCAAATCTGCAGTGGCACACAGTATTTAACATAGTATTTAACCTTTTCTTCAAATTATGAAGGATTACTCAGAAGAAAGAATGGGGTAGGAGAAATGTCCATTGCTCTGCAACATCTTAATTAACTGTGTTTAACTGATGTACCGAACCTACCTCACCTTGCTTTTAATTGTCATGACTCAGCTCAGCTCAATCAATGATGTTACACTGAACCACATTATTTCATTATCTTCCATACTGGCATAATAGCACAGTGTTTTTCAAAAATTCAGTTGAACAAATAACTTTCTGTAATACTTTCTATATTCCAGAAAGTCTGTGAGCCATTTCAATCAAAAAGCACTGTAAAAGGTACTTGACATTCCACAGAAGATTATTATAAATGCGTGTCTGACAAATTTTCTAGTGAGCCAGCATCACTGAAGTTTGCAGTTGCCATAACTCTGCAACCATACAACCCTCCCAGATTCAGTTAAATGACATTCCTGATAAGCTGCATGTAGTGGTTATCACATTCGCCTAATTTTCATTTTAGTGGAATAGGATTAAAAGAAAAGCAAAACAGGTTCAATTCAAAAATAGAAACAGTTAGATTTATTAACATACAGTAAAGGTAAACAAACAAAAAAACCAACTACGAAACTCTCTTAAAAACAACTCTTCTTCCTTAGCAACAATCTACTTTTCCACGAAAAACAATGCAAAGAGACAAAACATCAGAACTCTTAAGTCAGCATCACTTAATAAAATAGTCTTTCATTCAGTCTTTTGAGAGAGACAAGTCCCTCCTGATTCTTCTGGTAACTTTCCACAAGAGACACAGTCTGTTTGTGGCTCCCAGCTCCACTAACGCAGCCCGCCCGACACTGCATCACGTGAGCTTCCCAAAATGTAGCTTTTTATAT
>WBMY01010416.1:120921-146751 GCA_013397315.1 Donacobius atricapilla
GGGGCCGCCGCGCGTCCCTGCACGCCCTGGGCGTCCCTGCGCTGGCGCGAGCGGCCGGCAGGGGGCGTGGGGCGCGGTGGGGGAGCCTGGCCGGGAGCGGCCTTCAGGCGGGGCCGGGGCCTTCCTTTGTCCGTGCCGGCGCAGCGCGCTGCTCAGAGCCGCGACCAGCCTCTCCTTGAACGCTGCCGGGGTGGCGCAGCCACAACTTCTCCAAGCAACCGGTGCCTTGCCGTAAAAAGTTTCGTGCTTAGGCCTGGGATAAGTCTGCCGTCTTGCAGCTTAGGGGCGTTTCCCCGTGCTCTGTCACAACGTGCCCGTGTGAGAAGCCCCTCCAACCTTCCTGTAAGGCCCTTTTGAAGGGCGCCATAAGGTCTGCCCGGAGCTTTCTCTTCTGCAGGCTGAACAGCCTCAAGTCTCTTTGTCTGGGAGAGGTGCTCCAGCCCTGGCATTAACCTAGTGGATCTCCTATGGATTGTTACAGCAGCTCAAGGTCATTCTTGTGTTGGGGACCCCAGAGGTGGATGCAGCTGGACAGAAGGGCTTGGGCTGCTGTGGAATGCGACAGCCCAGGCTGTTTCCTGCCTAGCAAGGAGAGCTTTTGAGTGTCAGATGTGGTTGCACAGTCCTCCAGTGTTCACCTGGGCCTTCTTACCATTACTTAAAGCAATGGCTGTGGCAGAAAGGAGAGGTAATATTGGCCCAGCAGCACTTGTTAAATGAAGACCTGGTCATAAAATGTTGCTCACTATGCCTTAGTGTTGCCAGGTTGTTGAGATTTAAGGAGTAAGACACGTAGACTAGAAGAATGCATAATATGTGACTAGTTCTGACAGCTCATAGATGATTTGGCTTAAAGTAACGAGGCTGTTTGGTATAAACTTACGTATAAGTGATTTTCAACAGAAGAGAAATAGGATGTGAGAACTCTATATTGATGGCATTTTGCAATGGCTGATGAAGTCAATTAATCCTCTGAAAGGCCCTTCAATTCTCTTTGTCTGTCCCCCACTACAAAACCACACATGTTGGTACCTGCAGATAAGCAGTCATTTTGGGATTACCATGATGGTACACTACACATCACTCTGGGCTTCTGTGTATATTTAACTCTTCAGATTGTGGACTGTGATGAGAACCATGCTTTGCTTTCTGATGCAATGTTTGGTTAATTACCAGTTGAGTTGTAGGTATGGTCCCTGAATTTAAAGCTGGATAAATAATGTGTGAAAGTGATTGTAATAATTATTTTCAGAACCTTTTCAGTTCTAAATGATAGCCATTTATTTAAAACATCTAGAAAAGAAACAGCAAAGCACTGCAGAACAGAAATAATCTTAGTTTTACTATAATTTTGCTGTGACTGCTAATCGACAGACATTAACAAGTATTTCCTGTACTAAGCCATTTTCCAAGGAGATATTGACTAGGGCGTTGTAGAAGTTTTGTGTGATATGTGACTGAACCAGTTTTGCATTGAAAGAAACATGTTAATACCTGTTTATGAGTCACTTCTTAATGTTGCTGCTTTGTAAATCTATGGGTGTACCCACTCATAAAACTTCAATGTGAACTGTAGGCTAAATCCAAAATAGCACGGAAACTTCCATCTGTGTGGACGTGGACCAAAGCTTTGCACTCCAGAGAAATAGTGGAGAGGGGAACATAAGAGCTTGAGCTCTTAATGACCAGTAAATTAAATTACAGTCATCATTAACAGCAGCTTCGCTTTGATCCAACTTCCTCAAATCTTGCAGGGAATATTGTATCATGGGTCTCAAATTTCTTTATTCATCTGTTTTAGCTTTTTCATGCACCTTTATTTTATGCTGGAAAATACATGCATATATACCTACATAAGGTTAGACAGTCTGTATTCTTAGAAAAATCAGATGTTATATCCGAAGAGTATTTACTGAGTTTCAGATTTCTTGGACAACGTTTAAACACAGTTTGATATTTTTAGATTAAAGACAATGACAGAAAGTAGGGATTGGGGAAAGGTGATAAATCAACATAGAAAAGCTTTCATTGTGAGATAGGATCACACTAGAAAGCATGAAGGGGGAAAGTGAAAATAGAGAAGTAACCAGAGAAGTTGTGACTAGTTGTACAGTTTACAGTGATTTTTTGCTCACTGAATGCCTGTGAAGGTCAAAATATTTTAAAGAGCAATACAGTAATAATATTATTTTATTCCTTTTGATTAAAGCCCTATGTTTACTTAGTGATGTCAGGTCTCTGTAGATAAGAGAATGTGACAGTGCCTGTGGACCATCAGCTGGCATTAATTTTGAACCTTGTCCAACCTGCACAGGGAAATGACTCTAGAAAAACACCTCACAAGGAAAATAAAAGCTCTTTGTGCATATCATTCCCTTATAACTGGTTCCATACTTTTGAAGTGAAGGGAATTCAAACAATGCTGCTACTTGTGTAAATACTGAGGGGAATATTCTGTTTTGGCTTTAGTGGAAGATATACCAAAAGACCCAAATTGAATTTAGTTTAATTTTTTTGGTACATTTTTTTCTTTTAAGTTATGGAGTAATAGAATGGTTTGGGTTGAGAAGGATCTTTAAGGGTCATCTATTCCAAATCCCTGCAATATGAAGGGACAACTTCTTCCATGGTAGGCTGCTCAGAGCCGTGCCCAGCCTGACCATGAATGATTTCAGGCGTGAGGCATCCACCAGCTCTCTGGGTAACCCGTTTCAGTGTGTCACTACCATTACTGTAAAAAATTCCTTTTCTGTATCTGGTCTGAACCTACCCTCCTTCAGTTTAAAAATATTACCCTTTGTCCTATCACTATTGACCCTACTAAGAAGTTTGTCCCCATCTTTCTTTAAGCCCTCATTAAGTATTGGAAGTCTAAAATAAATTATCCCTGGAGCCTTCTTTTTCTGGCTGAAAAACTTCACTTCTTTCAGCCTTTCCTCACAGGAGATGTGATTCAGCCCTCTGATCATTGTTGTGGCCCTCCTCTGGGTCCACACCAAAAGGGCCATTTTTGTCATGTGCTGAGGACCCCAGTAGCTGTATGCAGTACTTGAGGTAGGGGTCTCAACAGAGTGGAGTAGAGGGGCAGAATCACCTCCGTTGGCCTGCTGGCCACATTTCTTTTGAAACACTCCAGAATATGTTTGGCTTTCTGGGCTGCAAGAAAACATTGCTGGCTTATGTTCGGTTTTCCATTCACCAATATCCCCAAGTCCTTCTTGACAGGACTGCTCTTAATCCCTTCATCCCCTGTATAGATACTGAGGGTTGCTCTGCTCCAGGGGCGGGACCTTGCACTTTGCCCTATTGGACCTTATAGCATGTTCAACATGAGGAGTGAGCTTGTGAGCTCACTCCTTCAGTTTATGCAGCTCCCTCTGAATGGCATCCCAAGCCCATCCCCTGGGTGTGTCAAACACACCCCTTGGCTCTTGGCGCTAAATTTGAACATGCACTCAATCCCCGTGTCTATGTCAGTGATGAAGACGACAAATTATACCGACACCAGTACAGACCCCTGAGGGACACCGCTCATCACAGGTCTCCATCCAGACACTGAGCTGTTGAACACTACTGTCTGAATGTAGCCATCCAGGCAATTTCTTACTCACCAGATAGTCTACTCATAAAATCTTCTTTCCAACTTAGAAAGAGACAGATGTTGTAGAGGAATGTGTCAAAGGCTTTACAGAAGTCCAGGTAAAGGACATCTGTAGCCCTTCCCTTGTCCACTGATGTAATCACTTCATCACAGAAAGGCCACTTTGCTGATCAAGCAGGACTTACCCTTGGTGCAACCATGCTGGCTGTCTCAAATAACCTCCCTGTTGTCGTTCAATAGCTCAGTAGCCCCCAGGTTCATCCTTTCTATGAATGGCAGCTCCCTGGAATGCCATCCCAACTTCTGAGAAATAGAACAAAAGGTAAGGGAATGTCCCATTGAATCTCTCTTCCCCTTCATACATTACCCTGAAGTGTGTATAAACATACTTCATGTGGATTTTCCTGAAATGAAGTAGATAATTTTGCTCTGATGCAACCAGTGCAATATGGCTTTCAGGCTTGAACTTGATTCAAAGTTGAAACTCTGAAAAGTCCTCAGGATTATGAGATGTTTTGTGCAGTCCTAAAGATAAAAGATACATGTGAAACATCGTCATTCAAGGGAGAATGATGAACAAATTTAAAAATGCAATATAGGAAGCATTAGCTTTTAAACTGAGGTTGTAAGTGCATACAAAATAACACAGTTCAGTGACATCACCTTTCCAGTTTCAAGGCCCGATTGAGTTTACCTAATGTGTTTATTTAGTTGTCAATATTTTTTTAGAATCAAAAAGTACGTTAGCAAACAGAAAGTTTCTAGCTGACAGGCTCCAAACTTTCCAAGTGGAAGTAAGGATTAACTAGTAAATACTTTATCCTTGTGGCTCAGCCTGAAGGATAGTCTAGAAGACTATTACCAGGAAAGAATATCAAGTTTCATTAGGTTGCATCTTGTGTCAAGATTTCTCTGATGGCATGTAAAAGGTTAGCATGACTTAGATCACTGATTATATTTCAATGGGCAGAATGGAGAAAACTATTAGTGTTGGGACCTGTAGGAAATGAATGGGATGAAAGAGCTGCAGAGGAACAAAAAGAGATAAAATCAGGGAACAGTGCAGATAAGAAAATAATGCAACAGGAGAAGAAATAAAAATTGTGGTTACATGTAAGGGAAATGTTTCCTGGCTGACAAAGAGTGAAAGAGACAATGTGATAGTTAATAAATGATAACCACTAAACATACTTACAAGAGAAAGTGTTTATTCTGGCTTGCTGACATAACAGGGAGTTTAAATGTAGGATGAGAAACTTATGCTTATTCTCTAGCCTATGGATCACCAATAAAAGAAAGCATGTGCTTCTATCATTGATTAGATTTGCCATCAGTAGAGAAACAGTGAAACGTGGAGTGTATCAGTAGTTTGCTAACAGTCCTGTAAATAAAGTAGGAAAATGCAGGTCCCTCTGTGGGTCCTTTTTCAGGTTGAGAGAAGAAATATCCTTGGAGAAAGGATCTGTGATCTCATTTATCAGAATTAAAGGAATGTTCCTAAAGGAACATTTCCTTTCTGAGTTTGGGATATTTGGAAAATTGTCGCCTTCCAGCTACTTTTACCTCCCAAGCTGAGTTTTCCATGAAACAGAAATAAACTTCAATTTAAAGGAAATAAATTCTCTTTAGAGACAATAAGACAGCTCAGTGCTGTTGTACTGAGTGAGAATGTATAGCAACATAATAGATGTAGTTCTCATAGCCTTGCTGCTTCTTTAAGTTCATAAATGGTTTATACAATTGAGGAGAAATTTAGTTAGCATTAGTAAATAACTCTATTGATAGATCTTATAGTGTCACCTGTGACACCTTTATAAATTTGCCTGAGTAGAAGGCAGAGCATATTTATTCTCAGCAGAATTCTCTTCACATTGAATTCAAGAGTGAAGAGAGGGGCTTTATTCTTGCCCTTTTCCGCCAATACTATTGGAATGCTATGGGAATGCTACAAAAGGCAAAGGCATTGGGTTTGTATTTACAGTACTGTCAACCTGGAGTAAATGAGATCAGAAGTGCTCTTTGTAACTAGGGATTGCACTGAAAAAAGTATTGGGAAGAGGAAGAGGCTCTGGAGGCTAATTTACTTACATTTTTGCCAGCCTGCTTTATGTATTGTGTTTAAGGTGTCGTTCTTCCTCCACTATTGTTAGTGTTGAGAATGAGATATATTAGAAGTTGCCTTTTCATTCTTGAAAGGAGTGATGTTTTGGGAATTTTGCAAGGTTTCTGAGAATGGGATATATGGCTTGGGAAGGTGTTTATTGCATAGCTATATTACTGGATTACTGATCTTTGCCTAATACTTGTAATCTGATGTGCTTCTTTCTTACACTTTCTTTAATCTTTATTAGTTTCATACATTGAAAAGTTTCATAAAATACATTCTGAGTTTCTGTTGCTTTTACTGTTAACATTTTTTTCTAAAACCATCCCTGAAAACAGGATTTATTATCACCAGGTAGATTAGGTACCAGCAGTTCTTGTTGATGCTTGCCAGCACAAATATGATTTTATTGAAATAATTGCTAAAGTAAGAACAGGTATATTAATGGTAATGAAATGGATCATCTTGAGTACCATCACGCAGCAACTAGAGGATGGCTAGGGTATCAGACCCAGGCAGCACGAGTGTAGGAGGGGTTGGTGGTGTTTGACCAACCTGGTCTCCTTTTTTGACCAGGTGAGCCACCTGATGGATGTGGCAAAAGCTGTGGATGTTGTCTGTCTGCGCTTCAGCAAGGCCTTTGACACTGTCTCCCACAGCGCACTCCTGGAAAAGCTGGCAGCCCACGGCTTGAACAGCAGCACTCTTTGCTGGGTNGAGGCCACAGTCTTGACCTGCACCAAGGTAAGTTTAGGTTAGACATTAGAAAAAAATCCTGCACTGAAAGAGTGATTTGGCAATGGAATTATCTGCCCAGGGAGGTGANTGTGTTCTGGCCAGTTCTGTTTAACATCTTCATTGATTGTCTGGGTGAGGGGATCGAGTCCATCATCAGTAAATTTGCAGATGACACCAAGCTGGACACGTGTATCAATCTGTTGGAAGGTACTAAGGCTCTGCAGAAAGACCTGGAACAGTTGGATGGACAGGCAGAGTCCAGTAAGATGACATTTAATGCTGAGTCCTGCATTTTGGCCACAATAACCCCCTGCAATGTTACAGGCTGGGGNGCTTTGGGCAGAAACGCGTTCCACCAGACCACCAACCTGGTGTTGGACGCTTCCAGGAGTGAGGCATCCAGAGTTTCTGTGGTTCAAGTTCCACTGTCTCACTACCCCTCTAGTAAAGAATTTATTCCTAATATCTAATATAAACCTATCCTCTTATGGTTTAAAACCATTCCCCCTTGTCCTCTTACTATATGTTCTTGTAAGAAGTCACTCTCCAGAGCTCNTCCCTCTCCAGTTTTCTTGCAGGCTCCCTTTATGTGCTGGGAGGCTGCTCTAGGGTCTCCCCAGAGCCTTCTCTTTTCCAGGCTGAACAACCCCAGCTTGCTCAGCCTGTCTTCATATAGAGGTGCTCCAGCCCACTGATGTTTTCATGGCCTCCTCTGCACTTGCTCCAAGAGATCCATGTCCTTTCTGTGAGGGGGGCCCAAGAATTGAACATGTTTCTGCAAATGGGAACTCAAAGAGCAGAGCAGAGGGGCAGAATTACCTCCTTTGACCTTCTGGCCATGCTGCTTTTGATGCAGCCTAGGATACGGGTGGCTTTCTGTGCTGTGAGTGCACAGGGTCNTTGGCAATGGAATTATCTGCCCAGGGAGGTGATGGAGTCACTGACCCTGAACATGTTTAAAAAAAGACTGAAGGTGGCACTTACTGCCATGATTTAGTTGACAAGGACGTCTTAGGTTGGACTTGATAATCTCAAAAGGTCTTTTCCAACCTGGTTCATTCTGTGATACTGTGATTCTGTAATACAGCAACATTTTAGAATTATAGAATAATTTTGCTTAGAAGGAACCTTAATGATCATCTAGTTCCAACATCCCTGCTTTGGGCAGAAACGCGTTCCACCAGACCACCAACCTGGTGTTGGACGCTTCCAGGAGTGAGGCATCCAGAGTTTCTGTGGTTCAAGTTCCACTGTCTCACTACCCCTCTAGTAAAGAATTTATTCCTAATATCTAATATAAACCTATCCTCTTATGGTTTAAAACCATTCCCCCTTGTCCTCTTACTATATGTTCTTGTAAGAAGTCCCTCTCCAGTTTTCTTGCAGGCTCCCTTTAGGTGCTGGGAGGCTGCTCTAGGGTCTCCCCAGAGCCTTCTCTTTTCCAGGCTGAACAACCCCAGCTTGCTCAGCCTGTCTTCATATAGAGGTGCTCCAGCCCACTGATGTTTTCATGGCCTCCTCTGCACTTGCTCCAAGAGATCCATGTCCTTTCTGTGAGGGGGGCCCAAGAATTGAACATGTTTCTGCAAATGGGAACTCAAAGAGCAGAGCAGAGGGGCAGAATTACCTCCTTTGACCTTCTGGCCATGCTGCTTTTGATGCAGCCTAGGATACGGTTGGCTTTCTGTGCTGTGAGTGCACAGGGTCCAATGATGTTGAGTTTCTTGTCCACCAAGATGCTCAGGTCCTTCTCCACAAAGCTGCTCTCTGCACCTTCTCTTCCAAGCCTGTTTGTGCTTGAGATTGCCCCAATCCAAATGCAGCGACTTTACGCTTGGCCCTGTTGAACCTCATGAGTTTTGCACAGGCCCACCTCTCAAGCCTGCCAAGCGCCCTGGAAGTGTTAAACAAAACTTGTGGATGTGACACTTGATGATATGGTTTAGTGGTGAACATGATGGTGATGCTGTGTTGATGATTGGACTTGGTATGATATTAAAGGTCTTTTCCAACCTTAATGACTCTGATTCTGTGATTTATTGTCTTGGTATGGGCAGCAATACAGCCATCGAACACCAACATCTTTCTTTGACAGCATTATTTAATCCTGTCCATATGCCACCTTAAGAAGAAAGGAATATAAATAAAGCGCAAATTATCTGTTTCAGTTAATATTTATATAGCTGTGGGAAAGGGGCATTTCTTCAAAACACTGTGGGGTAGAGTAGGGAAACTGAGTTCAGAGTTACACATGTAATAGAGAAGAGAATGTGCATAAAGGATTACAGGTTAGGTTAAACTGTAAGAACTTCAGTGTGCAACAAAGTCCCCCTCAGCTTGGCTTTCTGACAAAGCCTTGGCTAGACTCAGAAATACAGACAAGGAGTTGTGTGTATAATGTGGGACTTAGTTTGTGTAAGATGAAAATTGTATTCTCTGTTTTGGTCTTAAGAAGCATCACATCGAAAGACAAAACTCATTGATATGAATGTCAGTACTGAATCTTTGTTTAGGGTCAAACTTAACAGTTTGGCCTTTGAACTGAGAATAACGTCTGTGAATTGCATAGGAAAACTAAACGATGACTCACATTGGAGTTGTTTCATAAGTTTTGATGAGACAGTTAAGAATTATGAGTCTAAAATAAACCACCTAATTACAGGTAGTGGTTAAGGTCCCAATTAAAAGGATGGGAAAATTGCCTACAAAATTACACTTTTAAAATTAGAACAAGACGTTTGGACAGCTGAAATAAGTAATAAGCTAAATAAATGTCTTGGATTTTTGTAATTATTCATCTGGAAACCATGTTAGAAAAAGCTTTTAAAAATTAAAGCCTAGACATTTTCTTTATAGATGGAAGAAGAAAGAGGTGCAGAAAAAAGTGATTTGTCCACAGTATTTTCAGTGAAGAATTTAAATTGTAGTAAAATGTAGATCATATCTTATTTCCAATAGAAAATTAGAGAATACATCTTGAAATCTGGTATTGTGTGCTAGACTTTATTTACAAAAGGTGTTGAGGGCAGGAACAGATCAGATCCTGTTTAGTAAACCATCTGGTGAAACGCATCTTGTAAACGTAAAACTTGTGTTTGCAGTATATGTATTTACATTGAATTATGTGTGTTCTGTTTATGATCAGTTGGATACTTTTGAACACAGCTCATGGTCATGATAATGCAGGTATCCTAAAGTGATCAGGTAGGTCTCATTCTGGACAACATTTTACTTTCTGTTGTCTATCAAAGGAGTCTGAAAGATGTTCCCATCACAGTTGTCCAACATGAGACCACCTGCATCCTTTTCTCAGCACCACAGTGGGCAACGGCTGCAGATTAGGAACCTGTAGCTTTAGTAGAAGCTTGAACAGAGAAAAACCATGGGGGAGCATGGTCATGAAGTTCTGGTTTACCATATTTTACATTTCTGTGCTGTGGATACAGCCTAAAGACCTGTCTTATCCTTTCTAGTGAAGAATCTGGTAGGTTGATCTTGCAGGTCCAGCACAGAGCTAGTGCCCAAAGAACGTGATTCAGCAAAATAAGAAGACAAAATGGAAATATGTCAGGAGGCTTTCTTTAAACCTTGGTCCAGTCCACTGTCATTCTGAAGGAAAAACTGAAACTGGCAGAAACAGGTTTCATAATTGCAAAAAAATTAGGTCTATTGCGAAGTTTGCTATCAGTGACAATAAGATGATGCTTATACAGTATATATACCATTGACACAAAGTGATGTGAGGTGGTCTTTGCCTCCACAACAAGTTCAAGGAACAAGTTTCTACTTATATAAATGTCAGTACTAAAATCTTATGTTGACAATCAATTTTCTTCAGAAAGAGAATTTTATGGGTACTGTGACAATAATGAATGCCTGTGTCCTATTGTTAGCTTTTTTCCCAGCTGGAATAATTTTGTATTCTTCAGTGTTTTTCATACTAGATTCCTCCCGAATGGTAATTACAGGATAGAAAAGTTGTCAAAAACTGGAAAACCCAGAGGAGAGTGCGTGTGGTGCGCGCATCATTGCCCTGTTGTACTCCTTGTGATTAACTCATACAGTAGCATTGGGGTATAGTAGCAAATAGAGGGAAATGCAGTAGCTTTTCCCTATTCATTTAGAAGCATACAGAATCAGAATTTTAAAATCAATACCTCTAAGTATCCACTTCAGTTTGCACTGAGCTGACAGAAGTTATATGTGAAACATACATTCTGTCATTTTATTTGTTCAGAACATAGAGTAAATTTAGAAACAATATTTTTGCCTAGTACAGAGATCTAAAGGGTGGAAAAGTTTAATAGCAGCCAGAGCTGAAATAGTGTCTTTTTAGATGATTGCTGCATGATTGCAAGATTTCATCTGTAATACTGGTCTTCCCTCTCTACTTTAAAGACTAGCACAGAAATATAGAACAAAAATTTTCTCAAAGGAAAGTATTGTTAAAAAAATTAGCAATTGTGTATATAATTATTACCTGGTTTATCTTCCACTTCTTTGACTTGCATGATGATACTGCTAAAGTTGTGATTGCTAAGACACAAGTCAAAGGCCTATGTAACTAATTCCCAGATTATTGTTCTGCCCCTGCACTGCACATCTGCAGACTTGTAAAATAATATGTGATTAAGACCTGATAATCTTTCTGTCTTGGTTTAACACAATTTAAGGTAACAGACACTCCAAAATGAGTTACCATCCCCTTAATTTTAACCAATCTCTTTCCATTAGTAAGGACAGACAAATACAAGTAGATAAAAATAACAGTTTAATTAAAACAAAACAAACAAACAAAAAAAACCCCAACCAACAACCCAAAACCTGAAGTAGCAGCAGGCAAGAAAAAAATAACACTAGTTATTTTAAAAAATAATAAAAAATAATCACTAGTTACAAAGCTGCTGAAATTTCACAGACTCACTGTGGAGGGAAAAAAGAGAAATAAAAAATGGAAGAGAAGCCACTCTCCCACAGTGGCTCCCTCCGTGGGCAACTGTGTGCCTTGAAAGACAGAGGGAGGAAATGGCAGGCAAACCCTACTTGGTTCAGTCTTCCCACTGGAAGAAACAAATCAGGTAGGAGCTTACAAAGCAATAGTGGAGGGAGATGGGAATTTCTGGCATTGTCTGGGGTGCTCTGGCCCTGCGGATTCAGCCTGCAGTTCACAAGGTGCAGGTGCAGCTGTTTGTGAGCCGTTGGTGTGTTGAGGGGAAAAAACAGTCACTCCAAACACTGAAAACGGCACCCCCTGGCCCTGACAGGCTCTTGGCCTTGTGCTGTCCGCAGGTGCTGAGAAATACACTCTGAAACGGATTTTGATTGTGAAGTCCAGCTTTGTGTGTTGCTACTGTTGCCTCTTGGGAGACCTTCTCCAGGCAGCCCCCCTAGGGAAAAAAATAACAAAAGAAAACCAAAGGGCTCCGCCTGCACTGCTTCAGCTCTCTGCAGGCAAGAATGAAAGGGAAAGAGCAGGAGCCAGAAGGCAGGAGAGGATCTTATGAGCAACCCTGACTTTCAGAAGGACACAGCAATCCCCTGGCCCCTGTTCCACCTGCGGCCACAGGGTCTTGACGTGCCAGTAAAGAATTGTGGCATAGGTAGATATGGGATACAATAACATTTTGTATTATCCAGGAAACTTGCATATCTCTTGATAATGGCAAGCAATGCCTTTAAGAGTCTAGCTGTCTACTGTAGTCTCTTTAAGCTGAAAAGAGTAGATTTTCAATTTTCCACAGAACAGTCTGACAGTTCAACCCAGGATTAATGATACTCTGAGCCTTCTTCAGAGGGCAATAGAGCAAAAGTTTATTGAAAGACAGATTCTTTTATGGAGTGTTTCGGTACAATCAATATGATTAGTCGTTAGAACCTACACCTCTTTCTAAACATCTTTGCCAGTAAACAAGTTGGAAAAACACCAGATGTCAGGAAGAGGAATATCTGCAAGGATTGTTTGGATTCCTCCTTATGATTTCCCAGGCCAGAGTTGAGAGTTGTGTACTTGTCCTTCCCATGGGCCTCAAGCTAGTGTCTGAAGCCTAAAATCTATTTTCTGACCACTGTCAGTCCCCACAAGGACACAGTCTTTAGCTGTGCCAGGGAAAGTTTAGGTTCGGCCCCTTTTTTCACAGAAAGGGGGATTGATCATTGTAACGAGCTGCCTGGGCAGGTGCTGGCGTTGCAATCCCTGGAAGTGTTTAAGAAAAGACTGGATTGTGGCATTCAATGCTACAGTCTAGTTAACAAGGTGGTGTTAGGTCATAGGTAGGACTCAATGATCTCAATGGTCTTTTCCAAATGAGTTGATCTGTGATTCTGTAATTCTAGGTATGATTGTTTGCGAAGGTGAGTCTGTTTATTTATGCTTATATATATTTATATATTATATTTATCAGTCCCAATCCCCGTGAAATAAAGTAGGTACTGAATTTAATAAAAGACTACAACTTTTACAATGAGCAATATGGCATATAAATTTATTAATAATTATTTATCTTATTTTAATCTTCTTGTAGTAGGCCAGATTTTTTTCTATATATCTTAAATATAATCATTCAGTACTCTGTTATGTTTAATATTGTAGAAGATCAAGGGGCAATATATCCAGAAATTTTAGGAAGTCAGAGGATGGCTTCAATCATGAGAATACAAAAGTTCTTACTATAAAACTTCTGGTTAAATCACTGAGTGATTTACCTGAACATTGGATGAATGAAATAAAACAAGTCTGGAACATTTGTTTACTTTTCAAGGCTTACTTCAGATATGGTTGATTTCTGAAATTTTAATTCCTTTCATATAGAGGGGAAAAAATCTAAAGAGAAATCTCTAATGTTTAAAGATTATTCATTATTATATTTTAGGAATTAATCATCTGAATGCAAAATACAGCCTGGTGTGCAAAAAATGTTTTGTCTTTATTGGATAAATAGAGAAAGATGAATTACAAGAGCTGAAACAGAACAGATGGAAAAGCCATAAAATCTGACATTATAATGTTCTTTCTTTAAAAAAAAAAATCTTTGATTGCATGATATAGAAATTCTGGGATAAAATAGAGTCACAACATTTTTAGAAAGTCTTAAAGGAGCTGACCAAAAATGGGAGGCTGTTCTCAAGTCAGTCTTGAGCAACGCAGAGTAACTAATTAATTAATTCAGATTATTCTCATAAAATCACATAATAGAATCATGTTATCCCCCAAAATTTTAAAATATACATAGTAATTTTAAAAAAACCACAGCCTGTTTATCTTCTGTTTAGATGATCTGGAAGGAATTCCAAGTATTTTCTGCATATTTATTTTATAAAACATTTAGTAGCTAGATCAAAGAATCATAACTCTGTAAGACATAGACTGGGCAGTCTGGATTAAAATATATTTTAAATCACTGCAATAGAAAATGAGGAAATGATAAGAATTAAGAAGCATAACTTTGTAAAAAGAAAATTTGATTTCTCCTAGAAAACTATTTCTTCTTTAAAGAAAAATAGATCTTTGAGAAATTATTTGCTTTACCACTTCTGACATTTATGAATGTACAATAAGAAATAGGATAATGATAGTTTTCAACTGATATTAATCAAAATATTTTCATTTATTGCTTCTTTTACAATGATTGGGTATTTTGTTAGCAGTATTTAGTTGATGAGGTATCAGCTTCTAAAACTTTAGAAATTTCTTTTCCCTGAAATGAATAGAGGCTGTTAGGTTTCTATGATGTGAGAAGAAATAAAATGTCCTGGATCACAAAAAAGATGAGTCTTTAATCATATCTAGACGTTAACAACAAAACACTTCAGAATTTCTGACTAAGTCTTTTGTTTGACACCTTTATTGATCTTCAAAGGTCAGAAAGGAACTTGTGATGACAAAATTTTGAAGGTGATTCTCCAGTTATTAGATAGAGACCATTATCTTCATGATTGTCCAATCTTGGTTATCAACTGATGTGTTTTGTAAGCATGAATACTTGTGTCTATGTAGTTCAAACTTTGATAGTCAAAATATTTGTGGAAAAACTGTATAAACAAACATATAGCATCAAACAAACTGAGAGGGTTACATAATTGTTGTATTGCCTATGTGCATGGTAACGTTTGTTTCTTTTCTGCATTTCCTAACCTGAGGGATTTGTTTCATACAGCTAGCAAAATGAGCAAATGAGGCCAAAATTAGATGGCAAGATATAGGACATTGTTTATATAGAAAGGTTATAATGAAAAGATTCAAGGTAGAATTTTTATTTGGCATATACATGAAAGAGGGCAATGAACAAGAAAGAAATCCCTTGATCCTGATCACTGAAAAACCAAATAAAATTGCAGATAGGTTGTACTATGGTCTCCCTTGAAGCTAATGGCTCATTTTGGAGCTGATGGCATCAACAAAAAATTTACTTGACACCTGTTTCAGTTTTTTATTGGGCTATCAAACTCTCCTCAAGTATTCCAGTTCACCAGCTGATTCTGTCATTCTTAAACCTTCTTGGGGGATTTTTCTTAGCTGTTTTGAGGACTGGAAGTTCTATCTTAAATCCCTATGATGTGTCCAGCAGTGGAAAATAAATAGTTTATTCACTTCTTTAAGCAGTAGGATCAAGATGCAGACGTATGGGCTAATTACCATAAATCTTACAGGAAATGCTTCAACTGTCATCCCAAAATGTAAATAACTTTTTAAATATTCTGGATTTCCTGGAGGATTTGAAGTTCTGTGTGAATTTGTTAATAGAGTTTTTGTCTAGGAAACCTGGTATATATCTGAAAGTTGGAAAGGTCTTGATCAAGATTACTTGAAATATTACTGGCACATATTGAATTGTATGCTTGTTTTGACAGAATGAGTGTTGCATGGTGAGGAAACAGTGATGATCGTGTCCAGGGAGGTTACAGTTGCTGGCAGGGAAACAGGAGAAAAGTCTCTGTTCTGTTAAGCTCGACAATCTATTTATTCCTCCCCGCAGCCCCCGGGCCGCGGAGGGAATGAAGACAAAAAAAGAGAGGAGGGGCAGGGTCATGAGGTTATATAAGGTGTTGTGGGGGGTGGGGTTTTCAAATCAGGAGTTAACCAAGGTAAGATCAAATTCTAGTGACCTTAAAACAGGAGCACTCACAAATAAGCAGTCATAACTGAAAACTGGATTGCAAATCAATTAAAAATATTTTAAATTATTTCTCACAATATTGCATGTTCTCAATGAATTCTTAGGTCAACTCCTTTATGTATAGGTATGGATTCTAATTTGTAACTATTAAATATTATTGTATTAACTCAGTGCTTGATGATGTGAAACAGTTCTCATTAACAGGAAACACTTAGGAGCCCTAAAGAAAAAGCTCTTCTTTTATTTCTATTTTCATTCTAATTTTAAGAGTGATAAAGTGGTAGCACTCAATCTGTATTATTTTGAATCTGTGTTATTTTTGTCCTGTAAATTATTGCCAGTTTGGTGATGTACTAGAAGTAATCTGAAATTTTTAATTGTACTCTTGGATGTATTAAACAAAAGAGACATAGTTTGTGTAGGAGAAAAACCCAGAGGATTGGTTTACGGTGACTAAAAGATGTCACCAGGAAACCAGAAGCAAGACCGATGCAAGCAGAAAAGCACTTACTTGCAGAGAAGACATTTTTTATGCTGGAATCGACAGAGCTTCACTGACAGTTAATAAAGCCTCAAAGGACTCTGTAAGTCAGGTCTGTCTTACTCCATTAGGTTTTTATGCTGGAAATTCAGATTTTTTGTCCCAAATGGGCAATGGCCACAGGAGCAGTAGCACACCGAAGTCCTGTATTGCCAGACATTCCTAAACCCAGCAAAGATCTTGATTTATGTATTAGGCTAATTCCAAGAATGTTGTTTTTCAGTACTACAAATTCTGGTTTTTGAGGGATTTGCTGTCTTATTCACGCTTGAGGAAACAAAAAGTCAATGAAAGGGTTACTTTGTGTATGTAGGTATGCCAGAGACCAGGGGAAGACTAAATCCAGAGATGCTGTTCTTAGTTTGATAATATGTTTGCCTGGTTGTTGCTAGTATCTTTAGGAAGTTACTCAGTGGAAAACAAAGATGCGGTAGTCTTCCTTTCCTAAATAAAAAAAAAACTGTATCACCATCATGACAACTTATTTTCTGCTTCTCTGTAAAAGCATCAGGAGTGTGAAGAGTCACATCTTTCCCTGGTGTTCTCTCTCTCACACTGTCTCCCTCTCTCTCTCTCTACCCCCCCACCCCCTGTTATTACTATGCAAATTGCAATACCTAGGGGAAACTATGTATTTTCCTGCCTCTTTTGATTCTATCTAATTCGTTTCAGAGCCATGGTAGAGAGAAAAAACAATGGAAGATGGAGGGAGAAGAAAAGGAAGGAAACAGTTGGGTGAATAATATCTTTTGAGCACCATGTCAAAGACCATTCTAATAATATGTACCAAAAAACACTACACCACTCATATCACTGAATGTGATAAAGTTTGGAACACATTTCAGTTTTAGAATTGTAGTGAATTTGCAAACACAAAAAACAGTGTGAACAACATGTTGAAGTTTTGTCTCAAAACACAGATTTCTGTGCCAAAATATCTGCATCTTAAGAAATGTTATTGCTATGATAATCTAAAGATATATCAAACAATGGGGGAGGAAATACATGTTTTATTGATCTAATTTATATAGATGAGAAAACTTTGAGATTTGGCAGATATAAATGGCTTCTTTAGTCATATGCAATAGAAGATGAACAGAAAAGACACAGACCAAACACAGGGGAATAATTCACAATTCACTCATGGTCTTTAATGTAAAAATTACTAAGAAAGAGATAACAAATGCAAGAGAATAAAGTTCTGTTAAGTTAAACAATAAAATACCTTTTCCAAGAAATTCTCATGTCCAATGTAATTCAGCAAATTGTTCAAATACATGGTTAACTTAAAAGTTAGATTTTCACTAGTGGAACATGTTAAGTGTTGCATATTGGTAAAGCCTTATAAAATAAGGGCCTTGTTACCCTTGTAAAATCATGGCTTAGGCCCGGATCCTTCAGCTAAGTACAAGAGGACTATGGGAGAGGGACTCAGCTGGAATAGGGGTAGAGAGATGTGAGAGAAGTGCTGTGTGACTGCTGCATATCCACTCGGGGTGTATGGTGGTTGGTTGACTTGGGCTTGTTGTGCCTTAAAACTATCTAAACTGATAACTGGGTAACTGCTTTAAAAGACCTGGTTTCTGAAATAAAGTGGCTCTTCTTTGCACTGCCTGGGGACTCTGCATCGCTTAGCATCATCACACGTAAGTATTTGATTGTATAAATATGTCTCTTAAGTTACATTTTTAAAGTTGTATAAAGACTGAACCAGAAGTGAGAGCTTCATTAAGAACTTCCTTTGTTGTTTTCATTCAAAAACTGAGGGGGTAGAAGTTAATTTTTTGGCCTTTCGTGTATCCTTACACTTATAACATTAGATATAGGACATCTTAAAAATACTAATTAAAAAAAAAATTTAAATGAGCAGCCCATAAAAGGTGTTTTTTTCTATAGTGTCCTGATGCTTGTACTTCCATTACAAAAGAGTGGGAGAGGAGTGAAAGGAAATAGTGACTCACCAGATTGGTAGGATCCAAGGTAATGGTAAGGAAATAAAATCTCTGCTAGCCACACTTTCTGTTGTACTTAAAATGAATCACTAGTCTATTTTTTAAACTGGTGTGTACTGTTCATGACACCGAAGAGAATTTGGCAAAATAAAAAAAGTTAAAAGAAACTTACAAAAAATACATTTCTTCCCAGAATAATCTGCCACAGGTTACACAGTATTTCAGTTTGGACCATGTAGTTCATAGCAAAAAACAAGTAGGACAACAGCAATACTCGATTCAAGAAAAAAAAGAAATTAAAGGAGAATCTTTGATAAGTTCTTTAATATAAACATAGGCTCATGGTATTGCTGTCATAAGGATATGATAAAAGAAAAAGCAAAACTATGCAAAAATCCAGCGTTCCTTATCCTTAATTAAACTATTGAAAGGAGTCAAATATTACACTGGAAAGGGTGACAGTTTCTGTCAAGAAACAGCCTTTGACTTCAGAAAGCATATTGTAGAAACCATATCAAAGTGGTTTATTTAAAACAGGTGACAGACCATCAGGAGATGGTTTTCTCTCCTCTGACTATTGAAAAAATCTCTAGACAATTTTATCTTGTAGGACTGTTAAATTCTGAGATGACTAAAATTGGCAGTGATTAATACGTTCTTTTTTTCATCATGTATGCAAAGGATGTCTGATGTCTATGGTGAGCTGAGAGGAAAGACTGGCTAGGTGGAATGAAGTGAGGGGTTTGTATATAACCGTGCTGTAATGTTAACAAAAACTTCCATTGATTAAGGCACCATTTCTTGAAGAGAAACCTAGAAGAAGTGCTTGTGATTTTTCGTACTGAGATCTTGTTCCTATGTCAGTCTCAGCACACCAGATCAAACTACGGGTTTGTAAAATAAATCAAATTTTTGCTTTTTTTATTTTGATCCTTCTTGAATCTCCACGTGCCAGGAGCCATTTTCTGCTTTCCCATTCTTACTATCAATAGTAGACATAAAAAAATCTGCAGATAAATAACCATAATACATATACAAGATGAAATTATTTATGAAGAGTAGACACATGGCCATTCTGGAACATGGTCAGACAGACTGTGACGTAGTCCTAACTCAACAGGAGGCTCAAACCACAGTGGGAAGCAGTTGGTAACAAAAACAACTCTTAATTGTCAGACTTGCTCTTCCCAAACTTGGCAAATTATGAACTCTTCTGTCACTGTTATTTTTTACTTAACGGGTAAGTTTTATTTCTATTCCCTCACTGAGCAAGAAAGACACCAGAACAGGATCAGGTTTTTCTCCATTTTTTTCCAATAACTGTCTTTTTATTCTCACTTTTGAGACCAAAAAGATGGAGGAAGAGAGGCAGGCAGGCAGGAAGGAAGGCAAACAAATGACATCCCTCCTGAATGAAAATAAATCTCATGAGATTGTCTTGCCTGTGGTAACAAAACAGGTTACAGAAGGTGAGGGAAGCAGGAACCAAATTAGAAACTCCCTGTGGGAAAACAAGGTGCAATTACTTTCCATTTCTCCAGAGTAAAATGCCATTATGTATGTGAAGGACGGTCCCTGTTGCTGTGAACCACAACTGGTTAAACAATACTAAGCTTCAGTTGGGCTGTCATGAGCACACAGTAGTGCCACTCAAGGCTCTGGAGAACACAATGCAATATGGATGGGTTTTTTTGTTTTGGGGCAGATACAGAATTTTGTCCTGGTAATACTTTTTAAGCTTCCTTATATTCATCCTTAATTTTTCATTTCTACTTTATGATTTTTACAAGAAATTCATACCCTATGTAGAGTTGCTTGTTAGACATTAAGTTTTTAGTGGAGATGGTTTCACACTGTAGACAATAAATGCAGGCATGAGTAACTGAGAATTCATTTCTGCTGAGTGCTGTGTCTTTGATTACATGACAATTTTTGGTTCAGGATTGTTGCTTTTAGAAGCTCACAAATTAAAAATAATCCAACTAGGCTGAAAAGAATTGGCTGGAAAGGATAGAAGTAAAAGTAACTAGATGTCGATGAGAAATGCAAATGTCTCAGCAACTCACGTACACTTCATTGCAGCACTTAAATAGAATTTGTACTTTCATTATGGTGTTCATATACTTTCTCAATATGTCATTACACACCTTTGTTTTTGCCTCACCTCTAAAGATATTAGGTATCTTTCTGATTTTGACTCTGAAGGCATTTATCAGTATGTACATAAACGTGCAGATTTTTACTCAAAATTTATCTAAACCTCAGCAATGAGTTACACAGTGCAAGGCTGTTCCATGTTTGTAATATGTATTCCACCTATTCCTGTGGGATACAGATTTTAAGAAAGATGATTTTACTGACTACCAGGTACATGCAATAGAAAAATTACAGCTTTAAGCCTCCTTCAGTATTAGGTATCCATCAAGTATTTTATGCTATCATACACACAACAATATTTTTCCTGCAAGACAGAGAGAGCCTCATATAGGAGTAATGCGGTATATATCTAAATTTTGTTTCCTTTGATTTTCTTGTTACTTAATTCAAGAAATTGTGAGACCATATCCAGTTAACCTGAAAAGCTCCCTTTAAAGCACTTCAGTGGAAAACATCTTCAATGTCTGGTATTGTATTACTGCATACATAGATTATAGCAGTGTTTGTGTGTGTATACACTATATATAGCTGTAATTTAGATATAAGACTAAAATTCTGCTCTTATAATTCTGGCAGAATACACAAAGCATCTGAATGGGGTCTTAAACTGCATCTGGTGTTCATACTGTGTCTTATAGAAGCCAATATCAATTCTGTACACAGAACATGTCAACAACCATTCTTAATAAAGAACAACTTCTGTGGGCTGATTCCTCTGCAGAACATTGTGTTACACTCTGATTCTTTCACAGGCTTTAGTACACTGATCATTACTCCCATAACACCTTGGATTTAGTGAATTTGCTCTGACTTGCAGTGGAGATGGGGTTCATCTGATTCTGTTCAACATGTTCATCAAAACAGAGGAAAAAGGCTATTTTTTTCTATTTAAGGGAAAGCTTTTATAAGGAAAACTTCCATTGTTGTGCATGTTCATGATGAGAATTGACATAGCATTCATAACACAGACTCTTTACTAGCTATGGAACTGGGGATTGTGACAAATATTTGGCCCTTCATCATAACACCATGAATTTAAATGGCATGGGTTTCCTATGCCTTGTTGCCAAATAATTTGTCATATGCAAAAAAAAAAAGAAATACATAAAAACCCTCCCAGTGCAGAACATCTGCAGTTATTTGGCAGAGCTGTGTGTTCTTTGCAGTACCACAATTCCATCATTGCAATGGCACCACCTGTCAGAAAAAAAACAATAAAGCCTTCGTAACCTCTACTGATTTTACTCTTGTTTAAGTTAATGGCTGACTTTGAATAGGTTTGAATAGGTGTTCTAGCCTTGCAGCTCCTAACAACATCATTATGAACTGTGGGTGCTCAGAACCCCTTCCAGATGAGCCATGAATCCTTATTTGTGGTGTTTGTTTTAACATGAAGTTGTCAAGATTGTTTGCACAGAAAGTGTTGACATAAACTTTTTTCCTGTTTTTCTTGTTGTTGAAAATAAGTGCCTGTTTCATAACTTCAGCTTGTAAGCTCTCCACTGTGGATTCTGTCTTGATTTTTATGCCCTGGACAATGCCAGGAATGTTTTTGAGTTTGTGTAGTAAACTAAAAGGATAACCCTTTTACAGCTTCCTACAGGTACTGCAGAAATTCCTAATCATGCCTCAGCAACTGAGATCAGCGCTAAGCTTTGCAAAGAAGCAGAAGTCGTCACCAGACAAACTACTTTCCATAACAGATCTAACTGAGGAGGAGGCAAGGTACAGCCAGACTAAATCCAGCCTCTTAACACTTGTAACCATATGTACAGAGGAACAACAATCTGGGACAATTAAAATACTTGCATGTTGTTTTCTGATTATAGTTTGAAGAGATCTGAAACCTTCATAGAGCAAACTAGACACTGCCCTGCAATGTGAAAATTTAATGAGGTTAAACACAACATTTGGGATTTTTCCAGGGTATATCTAATGATACTTTTTCAGTGTATCTGGTTTAGAACCCAGATGTCAGAACTGGATCACCTTTAAATCTGAACTCACACTTCATCTGGTCCCTGTGATGGTCATCTTTGCCCTTCTCTGATAATTTTTGAAAGCTTTCATCTAGCCGAAGAGATTCTTTTGCTTGATTTATCTGTCTTTAAATTACACAGATGGCTTTCAGTTTTAAACAGCGTCTGGGGCCACAACTCTTCAGGGATTCAGATGTCAGAAGACAGGCATATTCTCCCCAAGCACTAAAGGAAAAAAGATAATTCAAATATAATGGGGCAATACACATCCATACAACAGTCTTTCAAGTGAACTGACGATAACCACAGAAAGAAGCTGAATTTGAAAGGCTTATGTTAAATACAACCAGACAGGTTCATATATTGCACTGGGACAGTGAGGTCCATTCTCACGAGAAATTTATAAAACTCAATAAAATCTTTCTGAGACTTAGATCCCTCCTGTGTTAAGTGGTGCACATGCCACAACCATCATAGCAGAACAGCATCAACCAGCATCATAGCAGAACGAAGATACCTGCACAGTAGCAATATATTTCAGTTTGGACAGACTTTTTTACATTCAAAATGATTTTGCAATTCTGGCTTTGCTTCTATCAACAACTTGCTTCTCCAAAGAGTTAAGACGTGGAAAGTTCATCCCCGTGCAGATAACATTTGCTAGGGCTGTGCTGCAGGCACCACTTAACACCAGAGAGGCTGAGTGATTCATAGAAATGTGCTGACTCTGCTGAGATTTTCATTGAAGCACAAGGGGAACCTTGTCCTTTAGTAGTTGTAACATTGGATGGGAAATGTCAGAATGAAATCAGTCAGTTTCTTGGTGCTTTAAGAGAGATTAATTGAAGAGAAAATTCATTTTCCCCTGAAAAAGAATGGAAAATTCTCTACCTATCATTCATGGATGGATGAATTTGTTTTCTCCAGGTCTGTCAGTCAGAAGACCTTTGATACAAATAGATTAATCAAAGACACTTTATTATCAGTTACAGCTAAACAGTTTTAAAAGTGTTTTTCTCTGTGTCCCCAAACAAAAGATATTCTATCATTGTAACAGAAAGGACAAAACTACATCTTCAAAAGCAAACAGAGTACAATTTCAGCTGTGCATGTTTAATTGAAAAGAGGAAAAAAAATCAACTTAGTAACCAAATTATTGAATTTGTATTCACCTATCTCATTTTTGGGTGTTAAATTGTCTTTGGGTTTCAGAGATCATCATGGAGCTTTAATTAAGTGTAATTTGAAATCTACAGTGCTCTGCTGAAGGCCTATTTAGGATGGACAGCCTTTTGGACAATGAGCATAAAGACCTGTGTTTTTTAATGAACTTCCTAATGAAATTAAGCATTCTTCCAGTGGGTAACACATTAATCCTCTGACCCCCACAAATGAATGTGCAAAATTGCTTGAAGTTAAAAAAAACCATTTTATTTCTGATTCTTCCTTGCCCAGTTTGGTGGCATGCACATTCCTATCAATATATTGAATCTAGGTCTGCACTTTTACTGTCTCAACAGTAGCAGATTTGATGATGTAAATTTATTCATGTCTACACTCAACTCTGCTTAGGGTTGCAGTTTTGTATCATTCTGCTCAGCTGTAGTACAGGGATTTTCACTTGTTCATAAGTTGCAAACACTTTGAGGTAGATATTGTCTTGTTTTGGTTTGTTTTTTTTTCATGTGCCAATGAAGCTGTTGCACAATGGAGTTGGGACCAAAGCTTGGGCCTGCTGTGATGCTGCAATGGTAATATACTTTTGGCTCTGTAGCACAGTCCTTTTTCTGATTATTCCGCTGTATCACCCCATCCGTTTTCTAGCACTATCTGCTTTTTTACACTAATCTACCAAAGAAAATTCAGACTGAAGAGACAGCACTTGAAATAGGGTTCCAGCTTGCAGACTATCATGCTGTCCTTTAGAGGTGAAAAGTCTCTCAATGCTTTGCCACTTTGAGGACAAACGATGTGTAAATTGTACTTCGAAGACTCACCTGTGTGGACATTTGTCACTTGCTTTATAAATGGGAAACTAGGAGAGGAATTCTGCATATGATGGAGTACCTTTATTCCCATTGCATACCATTAACCACACTTCTACATATCAATAAAAGCCAAAGGACAGGGCGTGCCTACTTATAAGTAGTTTTGATACTTCAAAGTCACATAAGCCTGCGTTGTGTCACACAATTCTGAAACATTTCCACATAAACAATTGCCTGTACATATCCAGAAATTTCATGAAAGTTTTATGAAGGTTTTTCTACTACTTGGCCTTCCTGTATTCCTGTTCTAATTACATTGTTAAAAGGACAATAGATAAACTGAATTCTGTACACATACATACCTCCAGGCTCTGTGGAAAAAGCTCCTACTCCTGAATTTGATGGACTAGACTTTGACTTCCTGCCTTTGATAGAGCAGTGTATGGAGGTTCTGCACAGCATATGGTTAAAATGAGCAAACTTCAGCTGTTTATAGCTATTTATATGTCTTTTGTATTTTTTTGCTAAACATTGTGGAAAATCTTTCTGCATTATTCTTTTTGTCTGTGGCCAGAGGAGAACAGGGACTATGTTCGTGGCTTGTTAGGTTACTTTTATTGTCTCATCATTCCTCACAAAGGATCCTTTTTGAGAGAGTCATTGACATCAGCCAGACATCTCTGTTTTTTTACCTGCCTGTTGGATATGTTTCCCATCTGCTTTGCTTAGTATATCCTCCCCTGCCCAGTATAAACACAAGGATCAGGACAGTTGTAGCAATACCTTCAACATCCCTGATTCTCATCATCTGCTACCTCAAGGTTTGTGGACATACAATTCCCAGAAGAAGGAAAGACATTTGTTCAAATGTTTTCCTGTCATTTTTGGAAGTCTATCTCAAAAAAAATGTTCATCATTTTTACCAGGCATACATGAGGTTGACGTTTCCAATAGTTTCCATGGTTGCAGCTTTAAACGGCTAGTGCACAAAGTGTATATTTAGGAATCCTTTCATTTTGGCTTTGTGCTTTAGCTTTTTTCCTTTTTTTAGTTAGTNTTTAATGTGATTTAAAGATAATATAGGCTGGCAGGTGGGAGATGAGTATTTGTTTCTTGATCTACATACTTAGCTAGTGAAGGGAGTCTCAGCCAAGAAAGTTCTTTTAGAAAAAAGAATAGAATGGAATTAATAGTTCATAGTGATAAGCATTCTTTGCTTGCATGATAAACGGCCATCAGCCCCAAAAAATGTTGCAAACCATTGCATGACAATGAGGAAAGGTAAAACATAGAATCACATGATTCCTGGATAACGAGGAGATCCTCAGTTCCAAGTGTATCCTCAGGATTTTGGACAGTGCTAACAATTTTTGCTGATGATCATGCCACACAGAGAATATATTAGGACTGAAATAAAAGGGAGCTTGAACATTAGAAGTCTCGTTTCCTGTCCTATTCAGACTATCTGAGTGACAATGGTCACTTAGTATTTAAACAACCTGTGACAATATATTAGCTAACTAAAAAAAAGCATAAAATATGTGTGCTGGTTTGAAAGTAAAACCAGTGAAAGACTCCAAGTCAGAAATACAATTTAATAGAAGGGGGGGAAAAAAAGGTAAAATAAAATAAGTTCAATAATCACACCTGGTAGACA
>WBMY01010416.1:146930-167465 GCA_013397315.1 Donacobius atricapilla
GGGTGGGGACAAGGGAAACACTGCCCCACCTGGTTTCAACAGCTCATGAAGATGGTGCTAGAATACATATCTTGGGCATATCTTACATTGTAACCTAGGACAATATGAAATAGAGATGTATAAACTGCAGTTTCCGCTAGCTGGTAAAGATAATTTAGAAGTCAAATCAGAGAATCAAAGAAGCATAGAATGGTCTGGGTCAGAGGGAATCTTAAAATTTGTTTTGATCCAACCCCTCTCCCCTGAACAGGGACACCTTCCACTAGACAATTTTTCTCACAGCTCCAGTGAGACTTTCCAGGCAGGGAGCATCCACACCTTCCCTGGACAACCTGTGCCAGTGACTTACTACCATCACAGTAAAGAATTTCTTCCTCATGCATCATCTAAGCCTTCATTTTTCAGATTTAAAGCTTTTATTTCTTGTCTAATCACTACATGTTCTTTAAAATACCCTCACTCTACATCTGTCCTGTAGGCTCCCTTCATGTTCTAGAAAGCTGTAATTAGGTCACCCCAAAGCCTTCTCTTTTCCAGTCTAAACAGTCACATTTCTCTTACTGTTTTCTCACATGAGTGGTGCTCTATCCTTCTTAGCATCTTTGTGTCCCTTCTCTGGACTTGTTCCAAGAGATCCATGTCCTTCCTCTGCTGAGACTCCAGAGCTGGATGCAGTGTTCCAGGTGTGGTCTTGCCAGAGCAGAGTAGAGGGGAAGAATCCTCTCCCTCATATAACTGTATCCCTAATGCTTATGATCTGCTATAGGATCTATAGGATCTGCTTTAGTGGCATATTAATGAAATTAATTAGTTAATGTTTGTGCATCCCAGTATTAAGTGGTATATGAACATAAGCTATTGCTATTATCTTGCTTATTAAATTTGCTGTTCAGCCATAACTGGGGCTATGAACTTTTCAAGGTCAGTATTTCAACATTTTAGGAGCAAAATTACTGTATTTCAGCTGTGAACTATGATTCACAATCCAGTATGGATGGCTACCTTTTGTTTTCATATAAACACCAACGAGTTCATTGGGACTTCTTCTTGTTCATTCCCCTCCCCCCACCCCAGCAACAATTTTGATTTAGCTGTGAAACTGGAGGTTTGAGTCTTCAATTTGTTACTATTCAGAAACTAGAAAGAAACTTTTCAAAGAGGAAAAAAAATACAATGTGAGAAAGAACGGACTGATTCTCAGCATGGCCATTAGGAAATAAAAATGTAGATTCTCTTTCAATATTTTGAGTGCATACATTAACTTCTGGGCATCCATCCAAATGTGAAATTTTGGCATTATATTTAAGAGATACTTTGAAAGGGTAACGGGGTACAGAGATATTCAATTACCTTTATGTGAAATTCTAATATTCAGTTCTCAGTCAGGACCCTCTATCTATGCCTTTGTGAGAAAACAAGTAGACAAGGTTATAGGCTAAAACCAGAACATATAAAGTAAAATCATTGTTACAAATTTCATCCTTATTCAATGTAATATGGCAAATGGTAGTTATTGGTTAAAGGTAACTACACAAAACAACTACCTGAATGGGAAGAAATCAGGGACCAACTTGTTATAAAACTTGTACGATCATATGCCTTGAGACTGCAGGGACCACAGCTAAACTCTGCAGTGTATATTTTGTTTCTTCTTTGAAAAATCAATAACCAATAAACATGAGAGTCAGGAGCATTTTTTCTCCTTTTTTTACATATTCTAAAAAATTCTAAATATTAGAAATTTAAAATTATCTGTGTGACTTGGCTTGCTCTAGTTTTGAGATTTCTGATATGACATAGGCAGAATGAATCTCTAATCCACATGGTAATGAAATACTAAGTTTCATCCAAATATCTCAAAGACTTTAACCAATCAGTAAGACCCCACAATATTCTGTGAAGTTCTATGTAAGTAGCTATTTTCATGGAGTATATATGAAACATATAAGCTTACATGGCTTGTTCAACAACATAAATATCCTCTCTGAGGAAGGTGGAGTAGATTTGAAAACCTTTTTCTGATTTTTTTTTTATGTGCTAACTACTCCCCTTCCTATAGACAAACATAAAATAAAAGTACAAAATAAAACCAAACAAAAAAATCCCTAAAAACCTCAAATGCAAACAAACAAATGAAAAACTCCACAAAACTCCCCATATTTAATGACTAATACAGATTACATTGAAAAAGTTACATTCTGCAGTATATTTAGTGTTTCTTATCAGTTAGCCTGTGACTTTTTATGCAAAACTGTCTTTTTAAAGAGCTACACATCCCCCCTGCCTCCTGCTTTTCTTATTACCTCTCCTTTCTCTCAGCCATGAATCCTAACACTTTATGCTAAATGGTGAAAAGTAGTTGTACTGCTGTTGCAGACTTTGCTTCTAACTTTGCAGTGTCATTATATCTCAGTAAGTCAATATGACAAATAACTTGAAGTCACTGTTCATATATATTGTCATTACAGGAGAAAATAATAATTTAGGCTATTTTTTCATCTGTAAAAACTATCTCCTTTATATTTTCTATATCAATGTGTTTCCTGAATCATCTAAACTGATTTATACAGGTATCTGCAGAAATTACATCATCTCAGCATGTTTACATAAAGTAGGCTCAGTGCTAAACTTTATACAACTGGTAAACTGTATTCATGCCCAACTCAAATTTAATGAAGATGATAAAGATAAATGTGTAAAAGCTTGAAGTCTTTCCTTCTATATGATTTGACTAGCTGGTCTGGAAATTTTTCTTTGGGTTTTCAGTCTGTTTTGCTGTATTTGAGGAGAACCATTAGTTCTATGTCTGTTTGGGGGTTTGTTTGTTTGTTTGTTTGTTTTTGTTTGGGTGATTTGTTTTTTGTTTTGCAACATGGCCTATATTATATTTTATTAATCAAACTTTCTGTAGTCATTTTCACTGTAGATATTGGTTGCTTTTAACAAACATGCTGGGCAGGGGATGCTAAACTTGAAACCTTTTGTCGGTCACCTTTATTCAAAGTTAACTTATGTGGCATCAGTGACACTAATTACTTAATTTCACAGTCTTTGTTTACTTTTATCAGTATACCTTGTTTGTGTGAATTGGTAAAATTCGACAGAAAAGTAAACAAAGTTATTCTGAGTCTTTCATTAGACATTAAAAAAAAAAAGTGATATGAGTCAAAATCATTAAAAAATTCCATTTTGGGAATGTCAGAGTAGAATAATTGTTTCTTGAAATTTCCAGGTTCTGTTTTCAGGGAAAGTTACTATGTATGTTACAGTCAGGAAGATAAAATTTTCTTTCTTAAGGTATCAGGCATGGAATAAGACAAGAAAATGAACTTTTAATTTGATACCTTTGGTATTTCTGGATTTTAAAGTAGATGTCCCAAAATTATCCAAATCTTAGACTCTCAGAACTGAGTCTGGTGAACTCACCTTCAGCTTCTGCCTATTTCTGCATTTATATTATCTTCTTCCCTTTGTAGAAATACATATACAGCCCTTCTTGGTGTATTAGAGTTGGTTTGGAAAGTGGGAACTTTAGAAAAAATCATCTAGGGAAAGAATGCACCTTCTAATTAATATCAATAATTCTATTTTTCTATTAATAATTCAATTTTTCTGATCAAAATCAGTAAAAATATTAATAATTCATCAGTTACTGAATCCATCTGGTTATAGGCCTGAACTGAAGTAAAGTAAAACAGGGGTTATGTCTAATTGTGCTGGCTCTTTCTAGTGGCATAGTAATGTCATTTGTTGCTCAGATGACCTACTTTTTGCTATAACTAATTAGCAAAGGTGATCAATGTTAATAATGACTTTATCATTGACAATAAATCACTGCTTATTTTAGGGGTAATTAGTGCTAACCTTATTAGAGAAAAGGCTAATAATTGGCAGTTAATAATTTTCAGTAGAGATAACAGCATGGTAACCTAGCAGAAGTTGATCATGCAAGGACAGTAGTGTCAAAACAACTTAAAGAGAAACCATAACTGGTTGATGAGCTCAGAGGGGTGCAAAAAGATCAATCTACTAGCATACACTGGTAAAATACAGAAAGAAATTAACTTGTAATAAATTTTGAATTGAGTTAAAGGTACTTGAACTAAAACCTTGAGTTGCTGGAATATGTACAGTAATGAGTAGAGTTAATATTTCCAGGTCTCTAAGACATTATTTGGGTGAGATGATATAACCTTATTTCCACCAAAATATGCAGATAGTTAATGCATAGGGATACACAAAAGCTAGTGATGTGACTAATGTCCCAAATCATTTAACCTCACCAAGACTTTCCCTTGACTGTGGTATACTTGGAGGGACCACTACATAATACAAGGCTTCATTTGTGTTTAGGGCTTTCTGGATTGCTAAAGAGGTTACAATATTCAAGTAGTAAGCTCCTGCAGCTCCTGCAAGTCATTTATCTGCGATTAATCCAGACTGAGGGACCCCAAAGAGGCTGAAACAGGCACATGGAGTGGGCAGCATGAGTGGAATATTATGGAGAAATAAAAACTGGAACATATGCTTAGACACTTTCCTACATTTTGCTGAATTCTCTGTTCCCTTCTGTACTTGTGCATGGTACAGAATAGACTCAGTCCTGTAGCAGTTCAGATGTAATACCTGAGAAGTTAATGGGCTGCTTCCAAAGCAGAAAGCAGTTCTTAACAGTTGTTGCATTCATTTGGCATCCCCTCCAGTAATTCTGATCTCTCTCCCTGTAGTGCAAGCTAGTGATGACTCCAATGCAGGTGATGTCATGGGAGTACAGAGAGGAGTTCCAGATCTATAAAACCAGAAACCAGGCCAGGCCCTGCTCTTTTTTTTTTTTTTTCTTTTGCAATCAAGATTCCACAATCAGGAACATTACATTTTTTTTACGTAGTGTGGGAAACATTGTGGGTGTGCTGTCCCAGAGTTTTCTGGGGAAATCAGAATGAATTTATTAAACATTTCTGATATGGCTGTAACCAACATATCGTTTAAACTCTGAGTTGTATTTGAATGATCAGGGTAGCTGGGAATGATGCTTGAGGACTGGAAGAGAGAAAATGTCTCTCCCATCTTGGAAAAGGTAAGGTGTGTGCCGGTAATTACAGATCAGTTTACCTTACCTTGATGATTGGGAAGATGGTGGAAAACTTTACAGGTACATGATGGAAAAGAATGTAATCAGTTATGACTAGTCAGTAGTTAGCATGGATTCACATAGGGGCAGTCTGGCTGGACCAAAACTGTAATCCTCTGACCTGGTTAGATGAGGGACATTCAGTGTAATTTGCATGACGAAGCAATGTAAAAAGCCAAACCTACCTTACTAATTTTAAAGCTCTGTAGTTGCTGTTTATCCTTGCAGCAAATGTGTGACATAGATTATGTCTGCAAACACAGGGTATTGTCTTATCTGCAATTATTGATTAGCTCCACAAACAGTGGAGCTGCAAAAGCAGAAGCTGAGTAACTTCTTTTGAGAATTACTGGTTGATATTGGTATCAACCATTTGCTTTGTAAAGCAATTCCACCATTTACCTTGTTTCCATTCATTTTGCATTCTGCCAGGGAGCAAAAATACATCTCACTGCACTTATTTTGTATAGGTCTGTACTAGTTTGAAAACCAACCAGTGGGAGATTCCAAGTCAGAACTACAGTTTAATAGGAAAATTAATATAAAGGCAGAAAACACTTGCTTAAACTGAGAGAGTCATGTTACAACCTGACACTAGATGTAGTTGTGTTGAAGCAGTGATCCTGTAGACAGGTCTGTTCTTCCTCACAGGGTCTGGTGGTGGTCATGTAGCTCCTGTCATCTGGGAATCCAGTAGGTGAGACAGCTCCTGGTGTTCCAAATCTCAGATTACATCCAGGTAGGAATGCTTGGGTCCTCCCTCTGGGCAAAGCATGTCACTATAGGATGATGTAATTTTATGAGTCATGCAGTGAGATTTCATGGTCCATGAATGGAAGATATTCCTTGGAGGAGTTATCAGGCGTGTATCATGGAAGAGATAAAGAACACTGCCTCCTCTGGTTTTAACAGTTTATGAAAATGGTGGTAGAATTACTTTTGGTTACATCTTACATTGTAACCTAAGACAAAGTCAAGAACTTTGTCATGAACTCCATTCATTTTAATTTTCTAACAATATGTGGGTAGTTCTATGAGGAAAGCTACAAATGGGTAGTTAAAAAATTCCACAATGATCAAGATGATTTGTGTAGATTCATAATCCTATGGAGATGATGAACATTTCCTCTTGTTTAGAGAGATGATGGGGAAAGTGACTCTCTGTCCTGGAGACCCACAGCTTTCTAGTGCAGTCTGTGCTCAGGTAAAGTAAATTTGGCTTGGATCTATCTCGAGCAGAGATGCAATCCCGTAGTCAGTGTAAATTGCATGAGTGGATTATATATGGATATAACTAGTAATTCTGAATGAATAATACATTTTGTAATGCTCAATGCTTCCTGTCAACATTCTCTGAATGTGTTCTGGGAATCATATTTAACTGCAGAAGCAAATTATCACATGACAGCTGGCCAAAGCCTCTCACCTGTTTTCTGGAGGGTGATGAGGATATTGTGGGTTTGCCTACAGAAAGCAGAGAAACTTTTCTGCTACTTCTAATCAGTTGCTAGAAAAGCTGAAACATGGAACTGCTTCAAGTGGTAGGATTCAGAGCATATAAAGAAATTCAGAGCTTTATTTACAAATAAGCCATACTAGAAGGACAATGGAGTAGAAATGCAGGATAAATTTATTTGGGGTTTTTTTTCAGTACTAACTGACATTTTTGCACCGTAATGTAAATTTGTCATGTAAGAATAGAAAGGAAATAAAATTAAGGTCTCACCTTGTAACATAGAGGACACGTGGTGGCCCACACTATTTCTGATGAACTACACAAAATCAAACCTTCATGGTTTGCAAGTAATTTAGTGCATCTTTGCCTCAAAGAAAAGGTTGGAGGTTTTCAAGTGCAGAAAAAAACTTTGCAAGACTTATTGAGCAATAATTGACATCCCAATTACTTCATTATTCAGAGAGGATTAAAGATATGCCAAGATATACCTTGATGTCCCAAATTTTTGCCTAAGGAAAGGCAAGTCTGATACTGTTCTTGTCAGTGCATGAAAGGGAAATATGATCATTTATATTCTGAGACATCTTGGTGAAATGTGTCTGTTCTTTAGATGATACGTACTGGTAGATATAATGCTGATAGTTATGCTGATTTACCTTAGTTTTAAGAATTTTACTCATTTCCCTTTACAACCCTTTTCAGGTGTTTTTTGAATAGTTTTGGGGTTTTTTGTTTTTTGTTTTTTTTTCTTTTTCTCTTGAGAGTCACTCTAGAAATCTGAGACTAGGGCAGTGATTCAGGGATGACATTTGGTGATGGGGAGTTGCTCCTTGCCCACCCATGCTTAAAGAATTAACATACATCCAGATTTTTACTGTTGGAAATTTCTAGACTGGGCCTTTTTTTTTTTGCTTCAAAGAAAGCTTGTCTCTGCACTGAATTCAGACCTGTAACTTAAAATCTCAGAATAATATGCAAATGGAACATTGATGGTGTACTGTAAAGCTTATGCTGGCCTAATGATTAAAAATGTATTTTACTTTCTACAAACAGAAATGTCCTAGTAGTTATTTTCTCAGGAACAGAGAACAGAGCTTTGTTATTTTTTATAATTTCCAATTTATAGTCCAAAATTTTGCTAGCACTGCTGCATGTCCTTCTGAGATATTTTGCAGACAATACACAAATAAGACATTACTCCTATTTTCCTTGTAAGTACCTACCATGAAAACATCTGTGCTTTGCTGTAATAGGAAAATCTGAAAAAAAAGGACTTGGAAAATGCTGGATATTAGGATTTTTATGGCGAAAAGAATCTACCCTCAAACATCTTGATCAGATAAGGGCTTGCTTCTGATTTTTCCAGCGTGGCTGAGTCCCTGGAAAGTGAATGGACAAGTTTCAGCTTTGTTAAAGTGATGTGACTCTGCTATAGCTCACTGAGTAATCCTGCGTAATGTACAATTCATTGACCATTTGGAGGCTACTGGGGTCTTGAAACCTGTTTATTAGGCATCTCAAAGCAGCAGCTCTCCTATAATAATATTACTGTAATACAGCTGCAATACAGCAGAGTGTTTTTTCTGTAATGATGTATTACGGAAAATGTGGTACAGGCCTGAAAATCACCAAGGGAACTCATAAAATATTATTTAATCTTTTGTTAATTTAAAGGCTCCAATATTATCTAATTTATTTATTAGTTGAAGAAAGTAGCTGAAGTCAATTACACCATGGATTGTGAGATCTGTCTATGAGCTTCAGCTGTGCTATAAATTATGGATATTGAAAGGCTGAGATGTAAGCTTTTAAACCTGCCCCTAAAAGCTGACAAGGTATAGCTTCTTAATTTTTATTAGTGGCAGCTATTGCAGTTCAAATGAAAAGATAAAAATAATTTGAAGCTCTGGTCAATCCCGCTTCAGAGTCTATTTAGAAATCATGGATCCAAATCCTTGGTCTTTTATAAGCAAATTCCAGAGTCGTCTATGGAAAGTTTTGCATCAATAATTATGACTATTCTTTTTAAAGCATTTTAAACAACTCATTTCAAAAGATGCAGTGTTCTGCACATTTTAATGGGATATTACATTAAGTACAAGCTGCAATAGCAAGCATGAACTATGTAAATCTGTCAGTTCACTGTGGTATTCTAGGGAACATGAGGATCAGATTTAGAATAGCTGAAGAGGAAGGTTCCTTGGGCAAGAGCTCTCCAAGGTACAGAGGGCACAGCAAGTAGGCTTTTGCATAAGAAATCAGTTGCAGCATTCAAGAGATCAGGAATTGTTTGACTGATATGGAATTTTAGTACCTGAGTCATCACTACCAGGTACTATTAGCTGCTGCAGAACATTGAAATGCCAAGCTGCATGTGATCTATAGTCCAGAAGGGAAAGTTTCCCGCTGGTCAAAATATAGTAGCTGATTTACTTACAGTAAAGTGAGTGAAATCAACACAGTTGTTTTGCTGAATTGTTTTGTGTGTTTCATGGAGTACAGGCTTCTTGTTTTAACTGCAATTTGACTGTAACATTGTGCAAATTCGTGTTTAAATTTCACAGGTTAGTTACCACAGTGACAATTGAAATCTTTTATGCAAAAGAAAAACTCACACATTTACATCCTTGCTGTGAATGTGTAAGATTCTTAAAGATCAGACTTGTCTTAAACACTGTTATGATCAACAAAGGACTTTGCACAAGGATTGTGGCAAATTACATAAAGAAGCAACTGGTCATCTTGGGCTACTTCAAGGTAAGAGATTCCCTGCTCAGGTAGCTGGAGGAATCAGGCATAGAATCTCCAAAGGAAAACTGAGGTGCCAGAAAATGCTAAATCGTATCAGTGCTGATAACTGATGGGGTATATTTGAATCCTTTTCATAGGTATGCATTTTTGTAAGCCCAGATATCATGCAAACACATGGTATTTCTGCAGACAAAATACTTCAGAAGAGTTTTTCAGAATATTGGTGTTGTTTTGAAATCCAAGGGATGTATATTTCTTATTGGAAGACATGAATTACAATTTTTTGCTTGCTGTCAATATGCCAAAGTAAATCTAACCTCTTTTTTTTTTTTTTTTAGTGTCTAAGAGTCTTCTCTGTGGTACAGCTTCATCTCCATCCTTTTTTGCTGCAGTCACCTGAAGTGAGAAGTATGTGGGCATACATCACATATCCCTTCCTCCTCACCCTTCCTGCAGAAACTGTGATGAAGACCAGGAATACTGGCAATTAGAACTCATTCTAGCATGAGACATTCATGTCTGCTCTCAGAGATGGGAATTACAAAGTACCCTCAAGTATCACAGTTTAGATGAAGCCCTTGTTTATCAAATTGAAGGATGCTGTGCACCTAGCAGTTGTATACAGACAGCTGTGTTGAACTAAAAATAGTAATAAGTACATCCATTTTCCTTGGAACCATTGGCCTTGGAAACTAGTGTAATTAAATGGGAATTATTTAATACATTATATTTGACCTAATAGGTTGGCAGTTAGTAAGAGAGATTCTGACACCTCCAGTATGCCAGTAGTAGGCTGTAGTCAAAACAGGACTGCTCTCTTTATGTAGGCTTCTCTCAAAGCATCAGCTAAGATCTAAGTAAGGATAGATTCCTGCAGGCTCTTAGGATTTTCACACGGCTGGTATACCATGCACAAAAGGACATGCACAGATACCAGCCGTGTGAAAATCCTAAGTGACCAGTTGGGCCATGGCTTTATACCACATCCAGTTACATTTCAGAGCCATTACTGAGGTTAGGATAAGTTCCTCAGAAAACATTCTGCCTGCTTGTGTTGTCTGTAGCCGGAATTCTGTTGGAAACTCCCTGGGGTAAAGTGTCACTCTGAACCCCTCGGCAGACCTGAAAGTCTGGGGTAATTACAGCCCTGTGTCTGGAAAGTATATTCAGTGATATAGTATTACACCTTGCAGATTTCTGAGCTACTGCACAGATGCTTCTCTGTTTCTGTCTCTATTCATACCCTAAAAATATCTCTCCCTGTATATTGGAAGAGGTAGATAGCAATCTTTCTTGGCTCAGCTGTTTCATCTTTCCAGAGGAAAAGCAATCACCCAATTATACACACCCATAAATTAACTTGACAGCCCACATACTGGAATTGTCATGCCTTCCTGAGCCATTTAAATTTTTCATGAGTTCTGAGTCTCTGCAAATAGGGGCCAGAAGGGAGCATTACAAGCCTCTACAGAAATTGTTTCTTCTTTATTTTTCTAGCTTACTGGCAATGCACTCAGAGAGGTGATCATTACAAGCTTCTCTTTCTCACTGGCGTCATTATGCTAAAGAGGCCTCCTGTGTTCTCTCATATAAACACAGTCTTAGTAAGACAGTTGGGATCCCTGGATCATTCATCATGTTCACAAAAAAAAAAAAAATATTGCTGGATATACAGGCTTGAAGGCTGCTGAAGTTTAAATCTAAAATAGGAGAGATATTTCTCAAACCTTCTTTCCCGTTGTTGCTCCTTGGCATCTAAAGTGCAAAAAGAGAAATATTTTGGTAAATTAGAACCACTCATTACTCTATGAAGTGTAGTACTTGCAAGTAAATGCAAGACATCATATCCAGCTTCTATTGCCTGATTCTAGTCTGCTCCACACGCCATCATTACACGCCATCATCATGCCCTGGAAACAGGAAATAGTTTCAGAAATATCAAAGTAACTCTGTGTGTTTTCAGTTCTTGCTCTCATTGATATGCACTATCAGTTCCCATTTTCCTCTGCTTTGACTTATGTATCTGGATATTCTCCCTTTTAGAAGCTTTTAGTTAGGGCCTTATTTGGACCACTCATTTCTGAAAAGCTGAATAGATGGAGAGTCCAGTATGTCATTTTAGCTCTGATTCCAGTGGGCGTATAGGTGGGCTGAGTTATATATTGCTAAATTCAGATACTGTGATTCTCTTATTGTTCATGTTGTTACAGCTGTCTTACTGGAGAACCTCTGGGAGATATACATGTTGAAGAAATCAGATGTAGAAAATCCCCTTAGTGTTTTTGTGAATAGACTATTTAGCCTGTATTTAATCAGCTGTAGACACTTTGCAGCCTTCTTACTGCAGTTTCCTAGTTTTAGAAGTCAGTACAACCATTTCATTGCCGGCGCTTAACTCACTGTGGTGCCATGGGTAATATGCGCCAGTGCAGCTTTACTCAAGGCTGAAACCAGGACAGGTCCTGAGGGGCTGGAAACACCTTGGTGTCAACCCCAGGAAACTCCTCCATGCCGAGTGCACTCACAGCACAGTTTCAGTACATGGAGCTAAACCGACACTGTGCTCCGCAAGACACCAGACAACAGCATTGTGTTTGGATTCACAGAGGTGGCTCATAGGCTGGTGGCATGGCTTGTTCATTCATGTATGCTGTATGCAGTAACATCAATTGTTTCCCTTATATAATGCAGGAATGACAATTGCTCCTTCACAGAATGATCAGATCTGGGTTTTTTCCAGCATCATATGTACACTTTGAAATATGTGGGGTTTTTTCCTCTTAATATCTAAAAATGTTGTTCAAAAAAACACAACCCTCTGCAGTTCATACCACAGAGTATTTCAAATTTTTCATGTGATTTTTGGTTTTTTTTACATGGTCACTAAGAAAGAGAGTCATTGCTTGGTGTGAAGTTGCTGAATTAACAGACATGGTTAACATAAGGGAGAGGGAGGTACAGCTGAAGAAAGTTGTGATTGTCTGACATATTTAGAAAAATTCTTGATAAATAATCCTTTCAATTATCCAAGGTGTGAATTGTGATGTTAAAAAATAATGCAATATCTGTTAATTTTTCCTTGAAAGGGTGCCCTGTAACAAATTTCTGCTACTTTTCTCTGTTTTTCTTTGTCTCTCTGTTAACCTCTTAAGAAAATTAACAGGAATGGCACAATGCAATGGCTGCATTCAGTTCTACTTTGAAAATCTCCTCTCCAAATTAATTCTGAGGAACGGTAAAATCATAACTTGTAAGAATTTGGGCACCATATAAATGAAGATAAGACCTTTTTTTTCAGGATAAAGCTTGGGGTTTCCTAAGTTGGAAGTCTGTAGTCTATACCCATTGACAACCTTTTTTTGAATATCAGTGTTGCCTCAAGCCCTGAATGGGCTTTTTGGGAAAAAGGGAGAAACTTCTGCTGTTCCATCATGGTAACAAATTTTGGAAATCAAACAACCTTAAGAGGGAAGAGGAAACAGATAGATAGATAGAGCCTGCAATTAGAGCAGTTGCTAAAAAAATAATACACCATCTTTCCTTGTTTCCTGGGAGGTACATAAGTTGCTTCACTTCACAGTTTTCACAATTTGAGCTGTAGAATTGACAACTTGGTTTGAAAGCATTATATAGCGCCATTGCTACTTCATTTAAAAAAAACCCAACAAACTTTATTTGTATTGCTTGCTTCATATCAATGGTAGCTCTAAATCATAATGATCAAAAATTTGTTTTCTCTTTCAGACATTATGCCCTTAATTTGCCTTTGAGCTTGCTTTCAGATTGCAGTTCCTCCATCAGCAGCTGACTCTGAAAATGACACTGGCTCTGCTGACAGAGCCCACTGTTTACATGTCGCAGTGAACTGAAACTGAGGGGGCACATCTGCTAGGGGTTTTCAGAGTTACATCCCCAATATTGTGGGAAGCTGAGCCAGTTAGTAGACAACTGAAAATGCTCCCTAAGAAGCATTCTTTGTTCTGTGGTTTTAGCAAAAGCAAGTGATGGATGTGATCCCATAAACTCATGGGAATAGCTGTTGTTAATCCGTCATTCACAGTGTAATGACGCTCATACTGGCACAGAGAAAAGCCAAAATTTCTTCCAGGTCAGGAAATTACATTCAAAATATAATGAAATATGATTTTATTCATTAATAATTTGCTACAGAGAGAATTCAGTAAAATGCTACAACATAGTTTGCAAAACACAGCAAACAGCATCACACTTTGATGTGCTTCTTTTTATTTGTAGTATTTAAAATATACAATTATCTGTTTATTTGCTTATATGATCATGATGGGAATGTGTATTTAGTGCAATCCTCCCTCTATACTGTACTGCTACTGGGAGTCAAAACCACATATCAGAAGGAAGGTTGCAAGCAGGATCTGAAATATTTTTGTTTGCAACCTAAGTTTTGCCTGAGGTGAATCTGTGCTGTTAAAGCAATAATAATTGGCTCCTCCTGGATTTCCCCACTAAAAGAAATTGAAATTCAATTGACTTTCAGTGGAAATAGCTGTGGAGCAGCAATTGTCTTTGCTGTGACATTGTGTATTTCTGTGTCAGGCAATTTTCAGAAGCCAAGAGAAAGTGTTGTAAATTAAAATATGATCTAAGAATTCACTTCCTGAGGCAGGACAGCACATGTGATGAATTTCATATGCTCAGTGGTAGACTTATGCTGAATGGTGTTGTGCAGGGTGTGTGTCTCCAGCACAAAGGACACAGTGGTGTACAGCCCTGCCAGGTCCACTGATACTTGGATGAAAGCTTCCTTTTTTGAAGCATAGTAACAGTATCTTTAGCAGTAAATCAGAGGCATTTATTGTGTGAAAAGATGGATATTTAAAAGGTATCTGGACATTCTAGGGGTACATTTTGAGGCTGATTTTAAATGATATAGAGAGCTCCTTAGCTCAAAACATTATACAACAATCTCCTTAATCAAGCCATTTCAGCTGTTAGATATTCTCACTGTTAGAAAGCTTTTCTCTAGTCTAAATACTTGCAATATAAGCGTAGTTCATTCCTAGAAGATACAAGAAGTTACTCTCTTATTTCTGTCTGAATATTCTTCAAATATATTTTTCCTATTTAAAGCCTTTTTTTTGTCCCTTCAGTCTGCTCTTCTGTAAAGATCCCAGTGGGTTAAATATTTCTCCATTTCATAGATTTATTTGTTTCTCCAACAGTTCAGTAGTTTTATTGATGCATAATACCTGAAACTGTCAGAGCCCAAATTTGATACTAGTAACATAGACCAGAATGGGAATATTCAGGTATTCACTTGACTTTCTGATAGCATTCCTCTTTCTATTTCCCTCTATGTTGAAAGTGTTTTCCTTAGAAGTTACATCATGACAATGTTTTCCACTGAATCTTTTTCTATAGACCTACCTGCCCATGCCCTCACATCCCACTCTCCCTCCAGATGTATTAGTCCTCACTACAATATTACATATTCTGCATGTTTCCTTGTTGAATTAAATATTTTTATTCAAAGTGTGTCTCCAGTTTCTAAACTCAGCTTTGTCTTCCAGTATGTGTAAATTCACACCATCCTGGCAAATTTCTCATCCAGTTTTTCATGATCAATGTTTATGCAGCTAAAGCAACAGTTTCTGGCACAATATGTGTGGTAGAAATACTCTTATTTACAGAGCCCTTGCTGATACCACTTATAATAACTGTATGTGGTTTCCAACAGGGTCAGCTTTATCATAGTTTTGTACAGGCCATATTTCCCTAACTTGCTTGGAAACATCTTAAAAATGCCAAACACTTCACTGTTTATAAGGTATGCTACTATGTCATAGGAAGAAATTAGTAAGTTTGATGGTAAATGTTTTTTATTAATTCATTTCCTGCTACTTGATTATTATTTAATTATTTCATAGATGCTTGATTTCTTTCAGCATTTTCTGAAATGCTGAAAGCTAAGTAGATCTTTTATTTTTTTCTGAAATGATTTTTACTGTGAAAGTTAAGTAGATCATCTATGATTTCCTGACCCCACTTCCTGTATTTTTAAGGACAGAAAAAACAACCATGATACTCAAGTCTGCTAGTGTGTGTCTTGTTTCCAACAAAGGAAAGGGAGCTGCCATTAATTCTTGCATCACCAGTCAGTTCTCTGTAGTTTAGCTTTTCTTCAGTACTCAAAGACGGTTTTAGGCTGATAATTTGTCTCCTTCCTGTCGCAGTCTGCAGATATTTTATGGAGGATGAAAATTTAAAAAGATACCAAACTTCTGCCTTTCAGCATCATGTTAGTAAATCTTATTCTTCCACAAGAAGCAAACTCTTTGATCTACGTAGTGGGCGTTAGAAATGGAGGGTTTGGGCATTTTTTGGTACTGTTTAAATTCCTCTGGGAGCCCAGTATGGTGTCCTTGCTAACAGTATATTGTAGCTTTATTTTTCTAAACTGCTGGGAAAATGGTCTTTGAGTATGGCAGAACATGTACCTTCACCCTAGGAATATCCTTCTGCTGTTAAGTAATGAATGGTTTATTTCAACTCACATCATAAGATGCAATGCAGTTAATTTTGTTTCCCTCATGGTGACAAGTGACATTCTTAGGTCTGATAACAGAGGGCTTTGTGCCTCTCTTTCTACAGCCAGAGAGTCCAGGTATTTATAATGCTCCAAGAAATTTTGACTGACAATTGACCTGAGCTGACAATTTTTCTAGTGTCACCTTTCTTATTCAGTGAAGCCAGGACTACAGGGATCAGACTGAGATGAATTTAATGGGGGACACTTAATTCTGCAGTGTGCTTTAATCTCAGTTATCTGGCGCAGCTTCTGTTATAAGACAGTTACATTCATCATAGCAGCACGGAAGTATTCAGACATTCCCGTGACACTTAGATACCTTCAAACAGTAGCTAGGTAGGAACAACAGCAGTGGAGGCATCAGCATCTTTAATGAGGGAGCTAGTTTTACTAGTTACTTTAATTCTATTATTTCTATGTGTAGAAGGAAGGAAAATCCCATTCCTGCTCAAATTGTAACGAACAGGACATTAGCTAAAAAGTAGTCTTCATGTGTTCAACCCTTCCCAAGCTGGGGAAGGTCTCTCTCAAACTTGAAGAGGAATGGAATATCACAGAAATTATAGCTTGACTCCATGTGAGGGAAAATATATATATTTATATATATATTTCCAAGTGAAGCTTTTAGGAACTTTTTTTTAACTATTTCTTTTTCATAATATTTCTATGTTTCACATAAGAACTCTGTGAGTGAGCTGTTCAGTTTGCTTCTACTCTTGGGAAGATGCACTTTCAAAGCCTTTCCTAGGCACAATTTCATTACAAGAAATACTTTTTCTTCTCTGAAACAGGGTTCTTCAGGCAGGAAGCAGAGGATGTCTTCAGGAGCTCATTTTTGTAATGCTTTTTACCATTACATCTCTTAAACTCTGACACTATTTACATTTTTAGATACAAACTTAGAAGCTCTTGATTTTGGTAATTTATTTTGGCAAACTTAGGGGGAAATGTAGCAGAATAGCATACAGGCCTTGCAGCTTCGTCAGTGGATTTTCTCTTTTCGTTATTTCACCTGCAGGATTTTAAATCAATGAGAGGGATATATTTCCTACCAAAAATAAGGCTAAGTATGAATTTTGATAGAAGAAAATTATAGAGATTTTTTCCCCTCACCCTTAAGCTGATGAATAGGCTCATAACATGAGCTTGCATTTCTGTACAGCTCAGGGTCAACCTTCAATCACCTTGTTTTTTGGAATGAGCTTGAAATGTTTGTCCTATATTTTATATTGAACTTCTGCTTCTGTCTGCTACTGACAAATGGCTTGTGAAAATATTGTTTCTGAAGCAGAGTTTGCATTTATGTGAACCAGGGACTAAGCACTGTGTGTAGAGTACAAATAATTTATATCTAGTTAATAATAGATGGGGTTTTTTTCCTACTGCCTCAAATTTTGTTTTGCATGAGAAGAGCAGAATACTCCCTAGTGATGACGTAGGACAGCATTTCTTAAGTGCAAATAACATGAAAACAGTTAAATTGGAAGAAGCGAATTTCATTTTAGCTCCTAATTTACTGACCATTAAATTAGTTCTGACCATGAATGCACCCTCTTTTTTAGACTTGAACATAGCTGGGTGTTATTAAAGTTAATTTAAATGGATAAGCTATGCAAAGGAGCTTACCTTAGCAAAAAAATACATTGACATAGTAAGCATATAGCTATATGTAATGATAGAAATTTTATTTACACGTTAATAATGATCTGATACATTTTAATGACAATCTTATATTTAAAAAAAATGTAAGTTTTATCTATAACTTTAACACTGCATGCAAAAAGGCAGAAATATAAAATAAAAGGCTATTCATTTTGCTGTCTAAGCATTTAATTATGCTTTTCTTCATTATTTGACAGATTTGTAGCTATAGGCAGAAATAGTCCTTTCTGTTGTGGATGGTTAATTTACATTGGTGATCTTTATTGCGTTGGCTGACAGAGTGCTTTGCTGTAACTAATTTCAATCATTTTAATGGTAACTTTGCAATCGGGGAGAAGCCAAGAACAAATAATTTGATGACACAGATCTTCTTTGAAGTAAGTGTTGTTTCTCCCCTTCATTAAGAAATGGATTATGAAGTGAGTTAATGAAGAAAACGTCCCTACAGAATAAGTCTGCTTTTCTGAAAAGACCCACTATTTAAATAAGTTGTTAGACCTAGGTCACTTCTGCCCACTAGTAGCATCTGTGTAGACAACCCCTTTGTCTTCATAAACCCCTTTGTCTTCTTTCCCATAGAAGTGCTTTTCAGTATCCAGACAGTGTGAATTGCTTATGAGTATCAGAGGCAAAATCCAGTGCCTACTAATCTCAAGGAAGTAATCCCCTTGGCTTGAGCAGTCAAGGGGCTGTCACCACGCAAGGTTTTATCATGGCTGCACAATGAAAAGGTAATGAGAACTGAGCATGTAAAGCCCAATCGATTCCTGCTGTAACAAATCAAGTGTATGTTGCACTACAGGGCTTCCATGTATGATGCTGCTGAAGGAGGGAGTGCCATGAAAAAGGAAAAGATATGTCCCCTCTGTTTCTGTTTCCTCAAATCTGAGCTGAACCAGGAAGCTGAGGGTCCTGAAAGGAGGACAGTGTCTATACTTTGACAGGTCAGATGAAGCAGCTCCGGCTGTAGGTTTCTACCAGCCAAACTGTATGGCAGACGTATTTTTCAGAGTCCTGTGTGCATTTGAAAAGAATTACCATAAAGAAAGACTAACATTTTTGTCAAGCAACAAATTCCTGCACATTTCAAACCTTAGTTGCCCACTTAAATTATCCTTTTTTTTTTTCTTTTTTCCCCACCTGCACTCCTGCCAGATTTATAAGATTTAGAAAGGAACATATTTTCTGACATAACAAGTCATTAATACTTTGCTGTGTTTCAATGTTTCAATGGCTGTTTCCTGGGCAGCTGGTTTAGTTCTCTGTAGCACTCTGAAGTGCTGTGTATGGTTGAAAGCATAAGATGGTTTTCTGTCACCATGAAAAAGAGCTGCCTGCTGCATTATGGATGTTTTTTTAGTGCATTATCTGATTCAAAGACTTACCCATGGAATACTGGATTTTTAACATTATCGACCTTCAGGTGATCTTTCTTTTTTGCCATGAAAGATTTTCTTTCACAGAACAGCTGTGACAGTTAGGCTAAGGAGCAAAAACGCTTGGCAGGACAAATAGAAATTCAGGAATATACATGGCACACGTATCTAGAAGTGAATTTGTTACTAACTAAAATATTTGACTCAAACAAATGCACAGGTTCTGTTAGAGGGCTTAATTTAATTTTACTAAATTTAAGCCTGGTTCCAATATACGGGGCTTTTTCCCCCTCAAAGACAGGTATCACTGTGCCTGCTTTAGCCAGTCCGGGCTAACCCTGGCACCGCGGATAAGCACTTGGTACAGCTCCGTCTGCAGTGCAGACCAAGCCAGTCCGGTGGGTTCAGTGTGGCGCTCGTCAAGAAAGAGAGGATGTCTTATATCCATATGCGCTGGCGTGTGCTGGCGACAAAAGCAAGCGATGAAGGAGGGCTCTGGAGAGGGGTTGCCACATGAGTTTATTGGAGACCCTGATGGGACCTCCTCACCAAGGGGTTTCTTCGTTGGCAGAGCCCCAAACAACAGGGAACAGTAACTTTTATGCCCAGGTAGGGGAAGGGAAGGAGATAATCGATTCACCCACCAGGGAAAGCGGGGAGTAGCCCAGGGGTGAGGGACACCTTGGGGGGCCAATCTCCCTAAAAGGGAGGGGGACCCCTCTGGCTACAGCCCATCACTCCACGCCCTTCAGGGGCTTTCCAGCAGCAGGGACAGACCCCTGGGCTGATAGACATGTCCTCAGAGGAGGGAAGTAGGGAATGGATACGTGGCTGTCGGGGAGGGATGAAGGGGTGCAACCAAATTTTGTATAACAATGGGGGTACATGGACTGAATCATAATTAACATATATACAATAAATGAAGAACACACCGCTACAATAAGGCTATTGAGTACTCCTATAGCTGTGATCTCTAAGTGTGGGTGATGTAGAAATAGGATATACTTTAGATTGATTAAAAAGAGCCATAGATGTTGTACAAGGCTAAATAAAATCTCTGTAGTAGGCACTCATGTCAAATGATAGCAGAGGAATGTTTGATTTGTTTGGAAATTCTCATCTTGTGTCTCAAAATCTTTGTTTAGTGTGGAGTAGTACTCCAAGCTGTATTATATTGTAAAATGTTTGTTCTTAGAATAGAGTGCTACATGCAATAGTGAAAAGCTTGGGTATTCCTTATTTTCTAGCAAATTCTGCCTACATATATTCTGTTTTAAAATGTGAAATTGATATAAATCTATATTAAATAAACTTGACTTATTAATGCTTTAAACTAGAACATAAGGAGTATACAATTTTTTATTTAAATAACAGCCATGTATCTGTAAAATTTGTCAGTCAAGCTTTATACGTCTCTGACTCAACACTGCTGAGATTCAGTCTTAGAATTATTTTTTAAATGTATATAAATATTTATCTTACTTCATCCTCAGGGCTCTGTTGGGAAGGCATCTTTTGTAATTTTTTTTCTCATTTTAATGAGAAATTTGTTTCTGTAAAGGCTAGCAATGAATAATAATAATAATGGTAATAA
>WBMY01010417.1:0-58374 GCA_013397315.1 Donacobius atricapilla
GCTGCCGCTCCGCGGCGAGGCCGCCGAGGGCCCGGCCCTGCCGCCGGTGCTGCTGCCGTACAGCCCCTCTTGTGCCGCACAACCGATTTGTAGACTGGGTCTGGCAAAAGGGACTAACACCAAGCTCCTGCAGGTACCGCGCTGTGAGGCACTCGGAAGAGTTCCGAGGCCAGGACAAGGTGCTGCTCCACCGCGCCAGGCGGTACTGCTGTGACCTCGCTGTACTGCTGAGATACGTTCTTGAGAGGAAGGAATCGCGCGGTACTTGCTGCTTTGAATTGCCTCTTATCTGTACGTACACCATCTGCAGAATCCAGGTGAACCTATATGCGAGGTGCCATAAAGACCATTTACTTGAAGTTTTCCATTATTTTAGCCAGTTCTTCTGAACTGACTTCCCTCTGACAGTATTTCTAGTATTAAAGTTTGCACGAAGAGCTGCACATCGATTCATTTTCTCCTTGCAGGAGTTTCAGTTTTTAAGGTAATGAAGCGGTTTAAATAGTAAAAGCTGAATGTTACAGAGGACTTAAAATTTGTGTTGTGGGAAAGACTTCATAGAAATTGTGTGCTTTTGCTTTGTAATTGATTTATCACTGTTTCCGTGCTTAAGTATTTTGCAAAATAGTTCTGTCGATCAGAGTTTGATTTCCAAATTTTTACTTGTGGAATCTCTTAACACTCAGATATTTGCCTTTATATCTAAAACTGTGAAAACAGTTTATGTAGTTTATTTAATCAATTCACTGCAAAAATTGTGGACATAGTCTGCAGCCGACAGACTAAAATACAGTGTTCTAGACTGTTGTTTTTCAAGGCACAAGGTTTACGATTTGAAATTGTTGATTACTTTGGAAGGTAACTAATTCTCTTTACACTGATCTGGGACAGCATCTAAATGTTCTGTGCTACTTAACAGCTGTTTTTATGATAATAAATACATGAAAGCTAGGTCATGGTATTTCTTTCTATGAGCAATAATACAAGGAGAAGTTTCATTATTTAAAGAGATAATAGGAAAATGATATTTTTAAGGCCGTGTTTGGAGACTAGTTTGGAAGAATTAGGTTTTTCTGATAGTGAAAAAACTGATGCTAGGAGGAATACCTGAATAATGCATTTTGCTTTTTTTTATTGCTTTCTCCAAGTAAGGCAGGAAAGTTTTACTTCTTTAAAAATTATTTTTAATTATACACCTTTATTTATTTGTTTGTCACTGAATGTCAGAACTGTTTCAGCTATGGAAGTGGTGGAAATGTGAGTGGAATGGAAAATGAGGAATGAAATTAACTTTAAATCCTTGATTGAGTGAGAGGAGAGAAAGAAGTTTGATTAACCTGAAAGAAAGTCAGTAGTTTACATCATACCGCAAACTGTTCTCTGTCTGTGCTTTCTGGCAGCATCCATTTCCATTTAACATACTGACACCTACTGCTGCTTAAAACTCTCTGTTTTCCTGTTAATTTGGTCTCCTTGCCAATTCTCACCACCTAGTTTCAAAAATACGCTGTTTTTTCTAATCTTTTTCCTTCAAAAGATCCACGCTGGCTGACACTTCTCACTCTTCATTGTCTGCCTGCTTTTAGCAAAGTTGTCTCTGGCAAAGGGAAACAGGAGACAGTCTTCCAGAAGGACATGGTTGCTCCTAGTTGCAAGCAGCCTGAAGTGAGAATGTGAAGTGATTCTCCAGCAGATCAGTAGGAGCAGCCGAGGAGATGGCACAGCTTGATCTGGCAAGTGTGGATCTGTATTCTGTGACAGCAAAGCACCAGGTGGAGGTTATTACTGTAGCAGGAGTTGAAGGTCTGACAGGAGAGGTAACAGGAAGTCTCTGGAGGTGAAACTGAAGGTAGAGTACCTTTTCTGTCCCTAATGAGGCATAGTCTGTAGAGGGAGCTGAAGGGGAGCGGGTAGTTCCACTTAGGGTATTTGTGGTGGAAGGGGTTCATGTCAGGAGCTGCTGGATTTTGAGCATCTCTGAGACCCAGCTAAGACCCTCTTGATAAGACAGTGTCTGACAGTTAAGGTCAAGGGGAGCTTCAAGGTGGAAGGCTGAAACATGAATAGTGGGAATTGTGCAACCCCGGAGGCAGGTGCATGAGGTGCCTGGTAAGGGTTCAAAGGGGGAATGTCTAGTAGTACTGTGCCCCAGCTTCTTTATGCTTACCCTGTTACGAGATGAAAACTTTGACTGCTTGCTTAGTTGCATGATCTGCTCAGAGTCCTTTGTCTGCCTCATCCTGGCAGTGGTCAATGCTGCCATTTCAGATGAAATACAGAACTGGAAGACATGGCAGATATTGCAATAATAATGTTAATCTGCAATAATATTGCAGATTAATATTATTAAAATGCCATGCGATGTAAGCTTTACTAGACAAAAGAGAAGGAGCATTATGAGCTGCTGGCTGCCTTGTTTAATGTAGAGGTGTATATTTTGGTAAGGATTATAATGAGAGATCATAATACACTGATGCAGGGTAATGAGGCCCCTTCAAGTGTTCTTGTACACATATACCAGAAAATGTCAGTGCTGTAAATGTCCTGGTATTTGTAATAGCAGCCTTACAGTGCAGTTACTATAAGATCTCCTTGTCTTCTTTCCAGTGCTTTCTCTATACCATAATTTGTGCAGTTTTGTTTGCTTTATTTCAATGGTGCTGGAAAATGGATTGAAAGCAAGTAAAGGAAGCAAAGTTTTGTAAAAGGGGTAGGAGAGGTTTTGTGGCTGAAATACTGTCTGGAAGAATTGGATTCGTCTTAATCTTGTTTGTTTCCTTGACTAAATGCATTACTTGAACTAGACCTGTCACAGGAAATGGCTAATTGTGTATCCGTTGATCGCTGTGTACTTGCTCTAGTGAATTTTAGAGTTAGAAGAGCCCTGAGTGTTTACTGGTTCAGTACAAGGGAAATTAAAGCCAAATGCTTGGAAATTTGTGTCCTTACTTGTAGTCATGGATAACATCTTGTAATTTGATAGTGCTCAGGGAAAAGTGAATGAGCATATTTCCTATATTGTATAGAGCTGAGATTCATGAGAAGTATAGTGGATGTTCTGTTGTGGGGTGTGCTGAGAAGTCTGTATGATACAACCTCTCTACTCTTTTCTTTTTCTTTTTCTTCCAGGCTTCTCCGTGAAAAAAAAAAACAACTTTTATCCATTGTAGGTACATTCACTAACAGTGTTTTTCCTTCTCAGGGAGCTGTGTTTTATTCTTTACCTTTAAAAAAGATCTGTCAGCAGGTAGGGAAGAGGGGCCTCCAGTTCTTCTCTATCATAGTCCATGTGCAAATTCTGCACAATGGAGGGTGAACACGAGGAAATTGTATTAAGATGGTACAGGAAAAGAGGAGCTGGACTGGGGGAATGGGCGAGGAGAGAAATAAAGATGGAAAGTCATTGATATTTAACCAGTTTTCCCCCTTCCTCCCTTCGTTTTAACTTGCAGATATCCTTGATTTGCAGAAGGCATCTCAATATGCTGTGTCGAGCTGCTCTGAGCCCTCTTGTCCGTCCCCCTGGATGGTGCTTTGTGTTACCGCCACATGCCACCGCAGCCATTTCCCGTTTATGTATGTATGAGAGAAAGCACACATTTCTAAAATGTTGGTCAGTACGTGTCTGGGCTTGCCTGTGCTCTTTCCTATGTTGAAAGGAAAATCACCTCATTAACATCATTCAAAACTTAGAACGTCTGAAGTGCACTGTAGTTTAGGCTCTACTTTCTCAATGTTACTTTCTCCCTTAACTCAATAATATTCAGCTGGATGTCTGAGATTGTGTATTTTTCTGACATGCATTTCAAGGAAAAAAAATTAGTTGTAAAAGTACTGCTGCTGTAAGAGTTGTTTTTTTCAACCTCATACATTCCTGGAAAACAAGATCTGATGATGTCTGCTCCCCTATCTGCATTTTCAGGTGTGTTGCATAAAGCAAAGAGCAAAACTCAAATTAACTTGGATTAAATTCAAGTGGAAAGATGCAAGCAGGAAACCTGAGTGTAAATACGTAGGTGCTCTGTTGAACAGTTCTTCCCTGCAAACCTTATTTAAGAGAACCATTCAGTGTCTGCTTGATTAGTGGTCTGAAATACAAAAGGCAAGGATAGATCAACTCTATTAGATGAAGAGAGTAGCTCTTTACCATTGCATGCAGATTAATTTTCCACTGGTCTGTGTATTAGCAGTCCTCTTTTATTAATAACTGTATGAATTAGATGTTAAAATCTTGAAAATTCTAAACTTTTTTATTGATGAGCTACAGCTGTTACTTCTGTATTTGTAATATTTCTAAATATTCCTCATTTTCTGAAGTCAGTAGTTTTCACAGTGCTAACTATGAGAAGTTTGTTCCCAAGTATTGACAGTATGCAGCAGTAGAGCAACTCTGGTCACTTCATCAGTTGTCATCTAAAGCTGGAGTGATCATTTATCATGGGGATTTTTTTGTTCTCCACTGTTTTCTGTTTGTTCTCCACAGTTTTTTCTGTTCAGCCTGTATATTTTGAAATTCTGCTTCTTTACTCCTGAGAAGCAAGTCTTCTGCAGGCTGCATAGAAGGATCTGCAGTGCAAAACACTTAAGTCTGTTTCATGTGTGTCCCTTTATTAAGGAAGTGAAACTGTTGACAGTTTGGGGATATAAAAACTGTAATGCCTTTAAGCCTGCTTCTCCAAAACCTGGCCTGGATGGCTATATCAGTTCCTCCCTAATTGCATGTGGAGCGAGTTAATGGGCTTGCATCTCCAGAAATGTTTTGCATGTGTAACATGGGAGCTGATTTCACATCTCAGTCCAGTGTAAAATAACTAAAAAAGGTAGATTTATGCAGCCATAGAGCAAGATTAATGGTTAGGACTTTAGTGGGGATGAATTGATTTCTCTGCTTGTTCTAGAACTGTTGTCTTTTCCTTTATTTTTCTTTAGAAAAATAAATGGTTTCTTTTCAGATACTGTCATCTCTCAGCAGCTACCCTCTTGGAACCTTCTAAACCCTGAAGCCAAGAGAACTGGAAATAAACTCCTTTCTGGTTATTCTGTGTAGGTTAGGCAAATACTAAATAGTAGTACTAACTAGTAAAGTGTAATGCTGGAAACAACAGTCAAATTGTACTCCTTTGCCCAGTCTTTCCTATGTATTGTAGACCTTATTTAGATTCACAAGTACTCCCCCATGAAAATTGGGGAAAATGAAACTCCTCTCTAAATTCCATTTTCTGTTTTAATATGTGGCATGTTAGTGCAGCCTTCACTTATGATTAGTCACTTAAACTTCTTCTGTGTGTATAATGAGCGAAAAGATTTATTTAATTAAAGCATTGTTAAATTAGAAGGGTTTTTTTTAATGTAGCACAATGTTTATTCCCGCCTTTCTCCAGTAACACCAAGAGCAGTCACTTTAACTGTTATGAATGGATCTACTGTGTATTACAAAGCACCAAAATTAGAGATACTGGACATATGAAATATAATCAGGTAACTCTGACCATAGCATAGGCTTCAGTTCACTGATTTGTAAAGAAGCCTCTGCAACTTCAGATGATACATTGGTTAGGATTGACTAGAATAGAACCCTTAGAGTGGTCACCTAGTCCCACAGCCTGATGCTTTAGGACTGCCCAAAGCTAAAGCACACTATGGGCATTGTTCAAATGCCTCCTGAACATTGACAGCTTGGAGCACAAACGCATCTTCAGGAGGCCTGTTCCAGAGTTTGAACACCACCATACGACTTTGAGTTTGTGTGTCTGTCGTGCCCCTTCAATTCTCCCTAGCTGAGCAATGTGCAAAAATACCTGGCTTAGAGATGTTGTAAAAGCTGTGTTTCCTTTCTAAGAGTCAGGCTTTCTGTGCTGCTTCAGACAGGAAAACTCTCTTAACTCTATCCAATGAGGCAAGGCAAAGGAAACTGTTTTTAAAACTAGTCCTTGAGATGTGAGCTATATAGGCACCTTTATAATGTCTTTCTGTTTGGTATTCTGGGTTCTCAGAGTCAGAGCTCTATGAGGCATAGGATATTGCCTTCTATATCTTAGGGATGGTTTGTGCTGCTCAGATACTCCTGTTTCTCACTTTGTTTTGGTGAATTCAAAGCTAGCTTCTTATTCTCAGTTACTGGGAAGTGTGTATTGGGAAGGGTTAAAAGTCTGAATGAAACACTTAAAATTGTTTTTTTTCCTTGCTTTCTTTATGCACAGATCTCCCTTGCCATAACCAAAGATTAAGGGATGAATCCATCCGTTGTTGGAGCAACATTCCATTTATCACCATGCCACTCAGCCGTGCACATGGAAAATCATTTGCGCACCGCAGTGAGCTGAAGCATGCAAAACGGATTGTAGTAAAGCTGGGTAGTGCTGTTGTTACTCGAGGGGATGAGTGTGGCTTGGCCCTTGGGAGGCTGGCTTCTATTGTAGAGCAGGTAATTCTGTGACTGAATATTGGTGTTAACTTCAGGTACTCCGTGATTGCTGGATGCCACAGAAGATAGTAGTAAACCATCATAAAATATCTATACTCTTTAAAACAATGTGTTAGCCTTTCCTTTTTCAGCCCCCTGTGCTGCAGTACTATAAACTACGTAACTCAGTTTTTGAAGGGGTGTTGATCGTGACTATCAGCTAAGCATCCAAACAGATTCTTGTTTTCTCCCCTCACCTGTGCCCCACCACCAGTGGGATTGGGAAGAAAATGGGAAGAGCAAAAGTAAGAAAACTCATGGGCTGAATTAAAGATAGTTTAATTAATCAAGGAGAGGGGGAAAGAAATCTGTGATGGCAATCCCTACCTCACACAAGCAGACTGATGCCCTGCTAGCTCTTGAGTGGTGGCCACTTTGGAAGACAACCTCGTGTGTTTTACTGTTCTGCAGCTCTATTGCTGTGGGTGACATTATATGGTGTGAAAAGTCCCTTTGGCCAACTTAAGGTCAGCTGTCTCAAATGTGTCCTCTCTGAACTCTGTGCCCAGCTGCTAGCCTACCTCCTGGGATGGGACATAGTGGAACAAGGAAACCTTGATGGCTGTGCAAGTGCTGCTCAGCATGGGGGAAAGATGAGGCTTTGATGCTGTGCAAACACTATTTAGCAATAGGCAAAACATTGGAATGTTACCCAAACTGGTTTAGAACTGGAATCCAAAACACAGTATCATACAGACCCCTATAAAAGAACGTTAACTCCATCTTGGCCAAACCCAGTCCAGAGGGAGAGATTTGCACAGTGAGGTTTTTGTGCAATATGTAAAACATGGCTGGGGCGTTAGTTGTCTCTAGTGGGAAGGTGAAGTATGTGAACTTTGCAAAATGAGTCAACCCTTTTTGATAGCCTGAGCATTTGCAGCATTCCTCCAGAGAAAAGCCTGAAACCTCATTAACTGTAGAAAAAAATGATGGGATCAACTCATGTATTTCTTTTCCAAAATGAAAAGCACTGGACATGTCCTTTCTGGGAAGCAAAGTTAACATAATATATTAAATTCATGTAAGACATTTAGGTGTGAGATTGTGAAAGGAATTTTGCCAGATACATGTAAAGGAGGAAGTAATTGAAAACTTTACTATTGAGAGTTGGCCTCTTCACTTCCAGAATTCAAAGTTATTGCACAATGGTTGCTTTGGGAATGGATGGATTCAAGCATTTTTCTGTCACAAAAGCTGTTATTGTGAAAAGAAGGTGTATGAGAAGTTACAGATGGCATGCAGTCCTTGCCATAGCTCCCAAGTGACTAGGAAGGCGTGTAGAAGGATCGTGAAGGGTGATTGCCTTGCTTAGCGAATCCATAGAGAAATCAAAATCTTGTGTCAGGAGGAATTCATGAGTACAAGGCTGTAGTAGCCGGGACTGTGTTGCTCTCGCTGATTATATACCAGGCCCTATTTCTTGTTTCCTTTACTTACAGGTCTCAATGCTGCAAAATCAGGGCCGAGAGATGATGATTGTCACCAGTGGGGCTGTAGCTTTTGGAAAGCAGCGGTTGCGTCATGAGATCTTGCTTTCTCAGAGTGTGAGACAAGCACTTCATTCAGGCCAGAGTCAGCTAAAAGATATGGTGAGAGGCTGGTGGCGCTTCTGCTTTTCCTTGAGTGTGGGATACTACCTGTTCAAGTCACTGCCTGACAGCTGCTCTTTGTCCTTGTAGGCGATTCCAGTCTTGGAGGCCCGAGCCTGTGCAGCAGCTGGGCAGAGTGGACTAATGGCTCTGTATGAGGCCATGTTTACACAGTACAGCATCTGTGCAGCTCAAGTAAGGCATTCCTTCTTTCCTAGACTGACTTGCTGCTTTTGGAGCTTATTATTGTCACATAAATGGTAGCTTATAAAAGAGTGCCTTGCTAAATATTTCTGAGATGGAGTTACCTCTTGTCAAGATACAATGAATATGCTTTTTCTTTTTGGAGTTCAGGTGTGTCCTACTCTTTTATAGCAGGGAGAGTCTGTTAAGATCTCTTCACAAAAGCTGAAGTTGGTGGTCCAAAGTGAGGGTTTGAAAACTGTGACACATTCTGTAAAGTTGACGGAAGTGCAAATCCACACTTCAGAATTTGCTGCTCATCTGCTCTTTGAACCTTTCCAACTTGCAGGTGATGATATCCCTGGCCTGGGTCTTATGCTGAAGGCTGCAACTGTATCAGTTGGACCACACTTAGACTTTGCTTATCTTAGATACTCTGAAAATACAGAATTGCTTTAACTGTAAGGCCTTATTTATTTAGGTACTTGTAATGAATATAGGAGCCTAGTATGAAGTCTTCTTGGAGTAACTTCTTACTGTAATGTGGTAGAGCCAATGTAGCCAAATTGTTTATAATATAACTAAAAATCACTATAGGTCTTGCTGGATTGTAATCTTGTTCAAATCTGTAGACAACTATCATTCCTTTGATGTAAAAGAAATAATTACCCATGCCAAAAAACTTAGCATACACATTGATTCAAAGTGCTATTGTACATTTGAGTGGAGGAGTTGTTTGCTTAGTTCTCAAATGTCCAATGACAGAGTAAAAACAAGAAGAGTCTCTCCAGAGCAGATATTGAGGGTGTTTTTCGTCTTAAAATGCCAAAAGAAAGAGGTGTTGTCTGCATGCAAGATTGTTTCAGAAGAGCAAGTTCTAATGAGTGGAAGAAAAGTCTTGATATAAAACATCCCTTCTGCTTGCTACAAGTAGGAACATTAAAATGGAAGGAAAAACTGGAAAGGCAACATGCTGAGCAATCTCTTGAAATTGTCTAGGGTCTTAGTAGTTATCATGAGCGTCTGTGTTCTGATTACAATCTTTTTTCCCAATCTTTTTTTCTTTCTAAGTTCATTCTTCGAGTGTGTGACCTACCAGCTTGAGATAGGCTATTACAGGCTTCAGTGGAATAAACCTGATAATATTATGGAAAGAACCTTTCTCACTTGTATTCTATATCTTTTAAATATGGCTTTTGTTTCTTTAGTAATCCAAAAGGCTATGACTGCTCTGTCATGTTAATACATAAGTTTATATGATGGTCTCATAGGAAAGGTGATAGACTAAACAGTTTCTTTCTTCCTTTTAGATTTTAGTCACTAATCTGGATTTCCACGATGAACAGAAGCGTCGTAACTTAAATGGAACATTACATGAGCTTTTAAGGATGAATATTGTCCCTATAATTAACACTAATGATGCAGTTGTTCCACCTCCAGAGCCAAACAGTGATCTGCAGGGGGTAAATGTGGGTAAAGTATTGCAAGGGGTGGGGGGGTGTCCTGCTTGCAGATGGTGCAGTGCTAATGTGTACTTGACTAATGCCATAACCAGGGACCTCTGAAGTCTACAGCAGGAAAACAAAGATACAGAATCAGTACCTGGACAGAGGGTAGTGGAAGACTGTGTTGACTTGTCTGTATTTGGCATGATACAGTGTTGTGGGGTGAAACCCAGGGCAAGTATTGTCTGCTTTACCAAAAGCAAGCATGCCTGTGCAGGTTATCTAATCCAGCACCCCTTTTTAAAACAGCTTCAGTGCCTCTTACCCTGTCACTGGGCACCAAGGTGGAGCATGCAAGTACTGATGACACTGCTTGTCATTTGGATACCACTTTACTGAAGCCTACGTACTTTCACACAAAGATCACCTTTGAAGTTTCCAGTGGGTGGGAAAAAAGTAGCTCAGGAGGACTTGTTAGTGCTGACGTAGATTGCTTTTTAATGTTGGCACCAAATATTTCTTAGTTCCTCACACTATTCACTGCTTCTGATACGCATGTGTGTTGCAGGTAATTAGTGTGAAGGATAATGACAGTCTGGCAGCACGACTGGCTGTGGAAATGAAAACTGATCTCCTGATTGTTCTTTCAGATGTAGAAGGTTTGTGAGTGATTCCTTTAATTTCTGGTTTTAGTGAAGCCCATCATGTTGTCAAACCAACCTCTTTTCCTGTTTTACTAATCTCTTCAGTTCCATCTCTTTTACAAGGACAATTGGAATGTACTACAGTAACTCCTTAAGGCCTATACCCAATGTTGATTCTGTGGCATAAGCCAAACACTGTCTGATACACTGTTGAATCTACAAGGGTGAGGATGCATGTGAGCCTGAGACCTGTCCCAGATCCCAGAATACCACATGTACTATGGTACTTCTGCTAGCTTCTCAGAGTTGTATGATAGTCAGGAATAGTATGCAGGATAAAAGCTATGTGTCTTGAATTAGGAGTATAAACCAAATACTATTCTACAATAGTTGGTTTGTTCTGGCAGCAGGTTCTGTCAGTGAATTATCAGTGTATTGCAAATCCTGATCATTGCTTTCCAGATACTTGGGTCTTGCTAGCTTTTTCTGTTTCCTTTACTTTCGGCTTACACTGCTCTAGTCTTCTGAGTGGTGCTGTTGTGACATAAGCCTGTCACCTATGGATGTTGAACTTCCTTTTCTAGAGCGAGGAGGGTAGTGGATACAGTTCCAGATCAATGCAGTCCACGCCGCCTTAAGTCACATATTCTTTTCATCATCTCCAGATGGATTTCTTTCAGTAGATCCTGGCCTTCAGCACATGCTTGAGGCCCTGAGGAGGAAAGAAGTGTCTTTCCATAAGCACAGTTTCTTTTAGCAGATGCAGCCAGGTTTCATGGTTAATTCTAGTAGAAATTACTGTCTTAGAACAACTCATAAAAGCAATAATCAAAGGAGTTTGTAAAAAAACAAGCATACCTATTCTCCAAGCTTATTCATTCAGTAATTCATTCAATGTGACAGCTTGTTTATGGAAAGATGTTCTCTACTTCTCAAGCTATCAAGGGTGGGCACAGATAGGCTGCACTTGTGCTCTCTAATTTGTTGTGTCAGTATTTGTGCACATAGAATTTCTGAGATGTTAGAGGTAGAGTTGAAGTTTAGTATGTTAGGTCAGTGTCATTCAACTCCAAGCATAGTGACATTAAATTACTTGATTTTAAAAAATGCTAATAAGAGTGTGTTTCAGTAGTGTTGTGTTCTTTTTTATTAGAATTCAATAGTTACCCTTTTTACATGTGTCTGAATTGCCTGTTTTCTCACTGTGCAACGCACCATTCAAGAATTTCATCTGAGTCCTTGGTGAGGAGGACTATTCTTTGCCTGTTCAGATGGGAGTTTGTGTATGTAAGCCCTGATTTTGAACATCTGAAAACTGTCTCAAACCTCAGCCAAATGGCCTTACCTCCCAGCTTGCCTGCTGCTATTCAGCATGTGGGTTTTTGGTTTCTTATTTTTTAGGCTTTCAACCTATACTTTTTGGGTCTGCCAGTTAAGAATTTTGTGCTTTCAGTCCCACAAAAAAGAAGGGTTCAGTGGAAATTATCAGTCCTATGAAGTGGAACACAGCTTTTTAGCCCCATGCTTGTTTGTTTGTTTTTGTATGTGTGTGTATGTTTTGGGGTTTGTTTTTTTTTTTTCCATGAGTGAGCTTTGGACATGAGGGTATATGACTGATTTTTATTATTAATTTCAGGACTCTTTGACAACCCTCCAGGGTCTGATGACGCAAAGCTTATTGACATATTCTACCCGGGAGACCAGCAGTCTGTAACATTTGGAACCAAATCCCGAGTGGGAATGGGTGGCATGGAAGCCAAGGTAGAAATACGGAACATTTGCTTCATCATCAGGAAGGAAAGGGAGCTACATGAGATGATTGTATTTTATGCTGCTGTTCAGGTGGATCGCAGCAGACTGCAGGAATGGGCAGGCAGGAACCTTAGGAGTTCAATAAAAGGAAATGCTGAGTCTTGTGCTTAGGGACACTGGTATGGGCTGGAGAATTGACTACCTTCAATGCAGGTTCAGTGAAAAAGGTACAGGGGTCCTGGTAGACACCAAATGGAATGTGCACCAGCAATATGGCCTTTGGGCAAAGCCAACCAACAGTGTCCTGGTTTGTATGGAAAAGAACATAGCCAGCAGGTTGAGGAAAGTGATTACTTTCATCTGCGCAGCTCCAGTGAAACATCTACTCGGCTCTAAGTGAAACTCTACATCTGTAGAGTTGTCTGGTTCTAGACACTGCAGTACAGGAAGGACATGGTAGGCTACAGTGAAACCAGCAGAGTCATGAATATGATAAAAGAATTGGAGCACTGTCACACTAAGAGAGGCTGAGAGCTAGGATTGTTTACACTGGAAAAGAGAAGGTTTGGGTATAAGTAGCTGAAGGAAGAGGTTTAGAGAAGGCAGAACAAGATTCTTCTCAGTGGCATCCAGGGAACAGACAAGAGGCCATGGGCACAGAATGAAATACAAGTGATTAAACTGAAATATAAGAATTTTACAATGAGGTTGCTGAAGCACTGGAGCAGGTTGCCAAGAGAGCCTGTGGATTCTCTGTTTGGAGAGGTTCAAAACCTGACTGGATGGCTTCTTGAGTAACTTGCTCTGGTTGACCTTGCTTTGAGCAGGCACTTGGACTATATGATTTCCAGGGATACTTTTCAGCCTCAGCTATTCTTTGAATACCCTGAAATGGTATATGGGATCCTTTGGTTTTCTTTTAGGTCCATATGAATTGAAAAGAGCAAGTAAAGAATTATGCTGTAGTAGATTTTAAAAGGTGACATTTGGAACTGTATTTTAGTGTGTTAAATTAAACTAAGAGTCAGTCCTCAATTCTTTCTTATGTGATAATTCAAAGACCTTGGGAATGTACTGTTTGCTTCTGAAGGATATATTGGTGGAGACCAAGGTACTTCAGTTTTTATGTGCAAGATTAGTAGAGGTGGGAGGGCTAATGGGTTTCAGTGCTGCGTGCAGTCAGGCGGTCTCAGTATTCATTGCTGTGGGTACATAAACATGGGTGTGTTGTGCGACTTCAGCATATGTCTCTCATGAAGCTGAGATATGCACTGCTGTAGTATGAATTGCTGCAGGTTTCTCTGGGATGTATCTGCAAAGTTGTCTGTAAAAACCAAAGCAGATCTTGACTAAGCAGGAAAAGACCAAAGTAAAATTCTTCACCAGTTATGTTGTTGATTATTCCCTTTTCTAAAGAATCAGGTAAGGCACACTCTTAAGTATCAGAGCATGGAAGGTGGCAAAAGGAGGAGGCGTTTGTAACTATGGGATGTACAAAGCTTATTCAGAAATTACTTTCCCTCATCTGGCTTCTAGGATAGTTTAAACAATTACAGGTACGGAAGGTAAAACTGCCACGTCAGAGTCTACTTTTATTGGAAAAGAAATAATCAGAGTTACTTGGCGTCTTTTGAGTCACTTAGAGGCAATCTTGATGCAGGTGTAACAAAAATTTGCTACAGTTAAGGTAGGTGACATTTTTGGAAAACTGCAGCTAGAAAACAGATGGTCGTTCAAAGAACAAATCTCAGTTTTCGGCGTGAAATTTGAGCAATAATGAAGCACCTCATGGTCTTTTGGTAGCTGAGTTTGATGTGATAGGCCTATTTGACATTTGTGTCTCATAGTGAGACTGTAATACCAATTTGTAGAACTATAGTAATACCAAATTGTAGAACCATATTAGGAAAGCATAGAAGTGAGTAAGCAGAGAAGCTTTTGCAATTAAATAAATGACACATAATAAAATATAGTAGTGGATAATATTGCCCATACCTTGACTAGGAAAAGAAATGAAGGAAACCACTGGCAGTACTTTTTCAGCAGGTAGCATCTGGGATTTGAGAGAAATCATATTCTGCTCAAAAACGTGCGAAGAGGCTAATCTTAGGACCAATCAGTACACGGCGATTTCAGAGGGTCCTTAATAATGAGGTAATCCTGATGTAAATTTAACATACTGTAGAAGGATTAAACAAATGTCATTATTCCAACACTGAAGTTCAGAGATTCCCAAAGTGTGTTGAATGCTCTTTGAAAGCATAATCGATCAATCTGGACGTCAGAGGGGACCAAGAAGTCTTGCTGAGGGCGGTGATTCAAATAAGCAGTGAATCTCTTGCAACTGGCTCTGTCCTTTCCTGTAGGTGAAAGCAGCTCTGTGGGCCCTGCAAGGAGGCACTTCAGTAGTGATTGCAAATGGAACCCACCCAAAGATCTCAGGTCATGTCATCACAGATATTGTAGAAGGGAAAAAAGTTGGAACTTTTTTTTCAGAGGTAAAACCTGCAGGTGAGTACAGAGTTAATGTGTACCTTGAGAGTTGTAGAGATTTCCGGAAACATTAGAGTTAAAATTTGTCTAGAGCTGTGCAGTAACTGGGAAACCACCCTCTGCTTGCAAAATGGATTTTGAAAGGTATTTTCTAAAGTAGGGATAGAAACCGCTGAATTCCCTGCTGTTCTTCCCTCTAGCTGATAAACTGGTGCATCAGACTTTCATTTGAAGAATGCAGTGAGTAGAGTAGAAGTTTTGCATTTTGTAGTCTTAAGAATTATCATCAAGTATCCGTGATTTCAGTGTGAAAATACAGATATAAATGTACTGCTGAACAAAGGTAGTGTTTAGGTTTATTTTTTATCATTAATTTCTTTTATGACTCAGTCTTCTGGTATGGTAGGTAGGAATGTTTTCTTGCCACTGCATTGCTGGAACTGTGTAATAATTGCTGGATAAAATCAGACCAAAGATCCATGACTGTAGCAGAATAGATACTGGAGTGGTTCTTTGGACTTGCACTTTAAGCCAAGTGAATTTCTTTGTGTATAGTAATCCGTAATGGATTTCTTGTAGAAACGTGTCAAATCATCTTTTAAACACACTTGGTGTCATTATGCTTAATTACTCAGTGTAAGATGATGGTATCATCAGTAAAGCTTTTAATCTTGTGATCCCATTCTGAGTCACAAATATGGTAAGTAGCAAAAGTCCATCCCTGTGGACTGTTGTGGTGTTTACTTCAGTCATCTCTTTGTCTTCTGTCTTCCAACACCCACACTCTGGAAATGCAAGTAACTTTTAAAAACCAGTTATATCTGCTTACATACATAATTTTTCTCAAAAACGCTAAAAAATGCCATATTTTCTAAATTATGGTATCACTTCCAAAAGCAGGTTTCAGATGTCTTAAATTAGTCAAATTAATCTCATATCCACAAGTTCTTTTCTTAAACTTCCCACCATACCTCTCTATAATTTCTACTCTGGCAATTTCCATGGGACTCTTCTAAGATAGAAGTTGGGTTCAAGTCACCTGTTTTAGGAGAGTGTATAATGGCAGGTTGCCAAGAGCTACTTGTAAATTCTTTGTAGAAATGCTACTTGAACATGGTGACTTGAAACAGAAACACAGCATGTTTCATATGACTTCAGCACCTTGCTTCTAAAATGCACACAAAGAAAGACAGAGGGAAAGTAATTTTTCTGCAAGCTGTTACTAGGGTTTTGGCTTCCATTATTGTTTGTGTGTTCCCATGCATGCATTCCTCAGCTGGCTACTTTTCAAAGTTTGTCTCTTTTCTTTCAGTAGCCTCCTATGCCCTGAAGACTTAGTTATCCTGTTGTTCTTCTGCTCTTGGTCAAGTCTTTTTGATACGTGCTGCACACTTGCTGTGACACAGAGACAGAATCGTTGTGATAATTTTTTATGTAGGGACCAGAACAGTATTTTTGTGTCAGGTACAGACTTTTCTCTCTTGAGATACAACATTTTTCTTGAATTTATTAAAAACTGTACCAGCTTTCATGCTCTAAACAAAGACTTGAAAGACAAATGAGCTAGCGCTCCCTTCTGCCTATGTTGTTACTTTGTCTGTATACCATATTCTTGGGTTTTTTTTCAGGCCCTACTGTAGAACAGCAGGCTGAAATGGCTCGAGCTGGTGGCAGGACCTTGGCAGCTCTACAGCCTGAGCAGGTGACAGAACAATATGGCCAAGTTGTTAATACTGTCCATGTGTGGCAAGTTTTACAGCGCAGACTTACAACATAAATGGGTCCCTTGGGATAAGAATCTGTTATTTCTGTGCCAGATCCATTGTTTGTATTGTAGGCTGCTTAAAGATGAGAAAAGCAAAAAGATCGTGTTTCTTGGGGCTGTGAAGCAATATGGGCTTGCATGTGGGGTTTATAAAAATCTTGATAGCATCAAGTAACACACAGAAGTGAATTGTGATCAGAGTTGCTGAAGAATTGACTGGAATAACTTGCTTCATTCACACCTGTGTGGAGTTCAGTGTACTACTTGTATACAAAAGCGGAGCTGTAGACAATTACTACTCTGCAGGTGGGTGGGTATGGTACATGGATGGGGTACAAGGTGCTCTTGAAGGACATGTGAGTTTGGCGAAGAAGACTGGGCAAGAAAGCAACATAATAAAAAGCAAGGTAAAGGCTGAAGCAGTGTTTGGTCTTTTTTGGCATGATGCAGGCTGGAAAAATCCGCTGGCCAAGTATCAGGAGAGTTAAGATAGTGAGAGGATGTGGTCAGCGTAAATGGACTGCAGGAACTAAATGTCAAACAGCATGGACTTTAAGAAGTCAGTTCAGAAACTGTTTTCTCTTTCAGAGAGCAGAGATTATTTATCGTCTTGCTGACTTACTAACAGACCAGAGAGAAGAAATTCTCTTGGCAAACAAAAAGGATTTAGAGGAGGCTGAAAATAAAGGTACTGTTTCAAATCCTTCCATCGTAGTACTGTCATCTTGGACCTCTCTGGGCATCAAGACAAATGAGCAGAATTAGAATCTTCTGTCACCTGCGATTGGGCAGTATGGCTGACACAGATTATTGAACCCAGGACTTTGAGAGCTTGTCAGTGTAAACAGCTGCAGCCTCTTTCATTGCATAAAACAGATGCCTTTGTAAGAGAAAATACTGAGGCAGTGCAAAACACCAAGTGGTGTATTGTAAAAAAGAAAAAAAAAGAATGGAACAAATATCTCTGTTACTGTCATGCATACAGTGAGTATTCTCTGGGTTGGTTAATGGAATGTTTCATTCCAGAAGGGAAGGCTATCATCTCTACACTTAAATTGATGCTCGCCAAAGCATCAGTTGTCCCCTTCTGATTGAGGAAGGTTCTCCTTAGGTGGCTCAGATGAAACTCATTCTTCTGTGTCTGACTAATGTGTTCATTGATAAGCTGGAATTGAGATGGGTACATGTTGGCAGAGCAAATACATGAAAATGGCACATCATTAATTGTAATACTCTATGGAGGGCACCACTGACCAGAGTATTTGAGGGGACATTGCCAGGTTAACTTAACTGTTTGAACATGTTCGGACTAGAAAATTCAAATTGTTCTTGCCCAGTCTGCACAGAAATGCTATGCATGTGTCTGTGCTTTGGTGTTTCTGTTTGTAAAACAGAAAGATGAAATTACTGCCTGGACCTTCCAGAAATAGTGCAAGGGTAGAAATCTGTAAGAAATTCAGTCATGCATTCAGTACATGAAATAGAACAAACCTTGCCTTTCTGGATGTTGGTGGTTTGTGCGGTTGCTTCATGTACAAAGCACTTAAACCTCATTAATTGAAAATGTGGTGGGTGAAATCGTCATCATAATTGAGGGGGTTTATTGTGACTAGCAGACTTGATGTTGTGCATTTTTAATCTCAGGTGTTACTTGCTAGGGTGTGGGAAATATCTTAATTTTCCTTAGGTTCAGCACTCATTTAAGTCACTTCTGCTTGAGCCCAGGAAGACCAATCTATCTTCAGCACAACTTTTTGTTTCTTTTAGGGAGATTAGCACTCCCTTTGTTAAAACGCCTAAGTCTGTCTACTTCAAAGCTGAACAGTTTGGCTATTGGTCTGCGTCAGATTGCAGCATCCTCGCAGGACAGCGTTGGCCGTGTAATTCGACGAACTCGAATAGCAAAAGACCTGGATTTGGAGCAGGTGACAGTGCCAATTGGTGTCCTTCTCGTGATCTTTGAATCTCGTCCTGACTGTCTTCCACAGGTTTGTAAGGAACATAGATTACACTGTTGGGTATTTCTGTTGGTGAGCAAGCAAGAGACTACAAAAAGTATTGTTTCAAAGGACTCCTGTTTGGATTAATCTACAGTTGATTTCATTGGCATCTCTATTTTTTATGCAGAGATGTTCTTAGAACTTGCTTTTGCAGTGTTAAGGTAATCATTTGTCTTATGCCAGGAATAAGGCAGGTATTTAAAGGGCAAATGCCTTCCCCTGCAGCATTGTGTGCAACTGTTGCTGTAAGTAAATGCTGTTACAAAATGCATGAAATTATGGGTGCTGAACTAATGTTGCAGAGGCAACCCTGGTCTTACTTTCTGACTCCCAACTACTTTACAGCAACTGAAGTAGATTTTAAAATGAAAACAAAAAATAAACCCTGGTTAGCAACATTTCTTCCCACAGTTAAGGTTAGGTATCGAGGAAGCTTGATTGAGAAGTTCTCTAACATATGAGCAGGTGTTTGAGTAGAAAATGATGGGTACAGGCATTTTAAGAGGATGAGGCTCAGCCAGTGGACAGCTTTTTACTTCATGCCAGATTTTTGTGAGTAGTCCCCATTTCACAGTGAAAAGGAGTATGCTGTAAGAAAAGTTCCTGTGAAACAAGAAGGCACTAGTCTCCCTTGACTTCCAGCTCTGCTTGTTGCAGGTAACCAGTACGTTGTTGAAATTGCGTATGTCGTCCTGGACTTCAGCCCAGGTCTCTTGCCTTGCATAGCTGATGTCTTCCTCTTTCTCTTTGCTGTATCTTAAAACTTAAACCAGACTGACTCCTGCTGGCTTCCCTGCCCTGCCCTCCCTTCCCCTGTTTTGTTTTATAGACTTAGGATAGCTTGTCTTGGTAGTTGCTTTGCTTCTTGCCAACCTTTTGTCCTCATACATCAGGCTTCCCGCTTGTCTTAGTTTGAAAGACAGGGAAGTGCTGGGGAGGGCAGGAACCTCCCTTGGAATGGAGAATGTAAACCCTTTCCCTCTGAATGATTATAATTTTGAAATTAAGGGGGCTCTCAGGCGAGGATATGAGGGTTAGGAGTAACAGTTCTTTACTAGTATGTATAACAAGGCAAACAAACAACAGTAACTATGGCATTAACAACAAAACAGAAACCAAGAACCTCTTGACATCCTTCTCTGCTGAGACGGGAAGGGATGGATGACAGGCTTTGCTTCACAAAACCCTGGGGGCAGTCTGATCCCGGTGCCCCTGCAGGACTCTGAGGACCACCAAGATGGAACAGCAGGAGTGAGCAGAAGTCCCAGGCTGGTGGATGATATATATCAGAAGCTCCGCTGTGGTAGCTGGAACTCTGGGACATCCCGGCAGGGGGTGGGGGGGCCACAGCATAGAAAAAGACCCAGAGAAGCAGCGGGGGTGGGACGGCGGCGGCCGGGCCTCCAGCAGGGCGGGGAAAGGCGAGCTCAGGATTCCCGGGCATGNCTGTAAGAAAAGTTCCTGTGAAACAAGAAGGCACTAGTCTCCCTTGACTTCCAGCTCTGCTTGTTGCAGGTAACCAGTACGTTGTTGAAATTGCGTATGTCGTCCTGGACTTCAGCCCAGGTCTCTTGCCTTGCATAGCTGATGTCTTCCTCTTTCTCTTTGCTGTATCTTAAAACTTAAACCAGACTGACTCCTGCTGGCTTCCCTGCCCTGCCCTCCCTTCCCCTGTTTTGTTTTATAGACTTAGGATAGCTTGTCTTGGTAGTTGCTTTGCTTCTTGCCAACCTTTTGTCCTCATACATCAGGCTTCCCGCTTGTCTTAGTTTGAAAGACAGGGAAGTGCTGGGGAGGGCAGGAACCTCCCTTGGAATGGAGAATGTAAACCCTTTCCCTCTGAATGATTATAATTTTGAAATTAAGGGGGCTCTCAGGCGAGGATATGAGGGTTAGGAGTAACAGTTCTTTACTAGTATGTATAACAAGGCAAACAAACAACAGTAACTATGGCATTAACAACAAAACAGAAACCAAGAACCTCTTGACATCCTTCTCTGCTGAGACGGGAAGGGATGGATGACAGGCTTTGCTTCACAAAACCCTGGGGGCAGTCTGATCCCGGTGCCCCTGCAGGACTCTGAGGACCACCAAGATGGAACAGCAGGAGTGAGCAGAAGTCCCAGGCTGGTGGATGATATATATCAGAAGCTCCGCTGTGGTAGCTGGAACTCTGGGACATCCCGGCAGGGGGTGGGGGGGCCACAGCATAGAAAAAGACCCAGAGAAGCAGCGGGGGTGGGACGGCGGCGGCCGGGCCTCCAGCAGGGCGGGGAAAGGCGAGCTCAGGATTCCCGGGCATGTGAGCAGATGGTGGTATGTCCCTAGGATTGGGCTCCAGTGGTGACAGGGAATTCTCCCCGCAGTAAGCAACGGCTTGACCCTCCTCCTTCTGATGCTGAGAGCAAGAGAGAGAGCAGCCGCCCCCAGCCCCGTCGTTTACCTGCCCCCAAAATTCGCAGTGTCTTCCTCCGAGAGAAACTCCGAGAGACCAAAAAAGGTGTAGCCTTGTGCTACACTCCTCTCCTGTGGCCACTTCTTTGTTCTTTCTTAAGTACCCAGTAGTTAGTTTCCTACCAATTTATGGGAAAAAATTCTATAAGTAAAAAAGAAACAAATGTAACCCCTAACACTGATGCAACTTCAGAGGACTGTCTTTGATAACTCTGTGTTTGCATGGCATGATTTCTGTCCCATCCTATACCTGATAGCAGGAGGGTCTCATTGAGGAGCAGTTCCCTCCTCTTAGTTTACTACTACATCTCATGCATGTTTGGGTTAAGATTTAATAAGCTTCTAGTGAGCATATACAAACCTCAAGTTTGCCTCTGATACTTACAGGGTGAAATTGCAAGCGTCCTTCAAGAGTCTTTATTTTGTTAGATTCTACCAAATCCAGCTGTTGCTTTGAAGTAAAGGCATGTTCTACTTGTCTTTGAGACTGAACCATTTTGAAACCCTTTACCTTGTGTTCTGCTTTTCATCACACACATTTTTGATTTTTGTGTCTTAATTCTTGGTATTCTTTTCCCTTCATTTTTTCAAATGAGGTCAAAAGCTTTATTTTAATCTTATGCCTGTTTACTTAAATAAGCTTATTTGTTTAGTTTTCCTTTGTGATACTGATCTGGAGGGGCTAGTACTTAGAAGGTGCTGTTAAAATACAATCAGATGGCTTTTTAATGTCTAGTTCTATGAGTTAAAAAGACACATGATAGTTATGTAAGGCAGGCTGTTGCAGTGCCTTCAGAGAGTGTCTCTCTGCTCGCCCGGGCTAGCCCTGGCACCGGTGCAGCGAGTCAGGCACAGCTCCAGCTACAGATAACTAGAGCCGATCCTGTGGGTTCTGAGAACCGTTGACCCACTCTTCCTTGTGGCACAGGTTGTGTTTGTGCGACGTCAGTAAAGGAGGAAAGGAGACTCGGTTGGGGGAGCCAACAAGTTTATTGGAAGGCCATGCGGGGACCTTCTCACCTGAGGCTACAACCCAGCCCAGCGCTGAATCCGGCTTGAACACTGAGTCTTGAACTGGGGAGGGGAAAGGGGAGTGAACGAGGGAAAATCCAATAGGGACACGCCAAGGAGTGGCTCAGGGCGTGAGGGACACCCTTGGGAGCCAACTCCTTTGGGGAGGAGGAGAATCCCTCTGGCTGCATCCAATCACTCAACGTCTTTCCCAGAGCGTTCCAGAAGCTGGGTCGGGTTCCTGAGTGACAGGCAGTTCACCAGAGGGAGGAGCAGGGAAAGGATACATTCAATTTCTATGGAAACTGGGGAAGGATACATTGAGTGACGGGAGAGAGGGCAGGGAACAACCACACACAGGAAACCAAGGGGGTAAATAGAACAAACCGTTTTAACATATCAAATAAACATAAAAAATCCACACCGCTACAGCAGGCTTCCCAGAAGGTTATACTTCAGTATGTTTTTTCTGAAGTGTTTCTTATTTTTTAATAGTCTTTTCAAATGAGGTAGAATATCAAGCATTGTGATTATTATTACCCATTTGATACTAGAAGGGGAAAAAGGTATTTGGCTGGTTATTTTATGAATCAGGATCTAAAGTATGCCACCAAGCTAACTTCTTGCTAGGCATGAGCCTGGCTAATTGTGGCATCAGCATCTCAACAACATACAATAGATACTCTCTCTAATGAGTGTAGGTTTAGTGATGATATATACAAGTGATGCTAATGATATGTACAGTCTTTTCCCAGAAGATAGTAATAACAGCAAAATAACTTAAAATACTGAGTTTGTTTATTCTAAAGGTTCTGGAGAGGAGGTGATTTTGTTTTCTAAAGGAGTGCATGCTTTTAAACTTTTTTTTAAGTAGGTGGACAAATTGTAAGGTCATTGTGAATGAAGTTGGGATGAGGAATACAAAAAAGGATACAAAAAAAAAAAGTTTTGAAAACGAGCTTCATTGCATCTGTCATACTCCAAGGTAGAAAAGAACAAAAACCTCATGCGTTGCTGGACTTGAATGGATGCAGTCTGACACCTTACACAGAAGCAATATCTATCAGTTCCTTCTGGTGATAAACATGGAAGCAAAGATGATGCTGGGTCTATTGTCTCAATTTTTTTTTTTTCTCCACACTTAGAGCAAGTGTTGTCTATTTATGACTGCTGTTTTAGACAGCATGATGAAGATGTTTTTCCTTTTCATAGGAAGAGCTTATTTGCCACTCTCTCCTGGAATGGTGCTAGGGGACAAGAGTTCTTGCTCCTGAAATTATTCTCCTTGGGGTAATTGCCCACACAGTTCGTATGAAGCCCCATGTCCATAGTTTCCTCTGACTTGTTCACTGTAGTCTCCCTGTACCCTGAAAACCCAAGTTTGTTCCTGAAACTAGCACATTTAATTTCTGGACTTAAATGTTCTGCTACTTGTAATCGGAGCCATGAAAGGAAAACCATAGATTAATATTGAGTAAGTCAACTGAACAAAAAATCCTATTTTTATTTTGTGAGTGTTATTCTGACAGAGGAACCAGATTACATTTAAGGGGTTTTTTTCCCCCATAATAAATTCCTTTGACAGGTGTCTGCTTTGGCCATAGCCAGTGGAAATGGCTTACTACTTAAAGGAGGGAAAGAGGCAGCACATAGCAATCAAATCCTTCATCATCTGACACAAGAAGCACTCTCTATTCATGGAGTCAGAGATGCAGTGCAGTTGGTAAGTGCCTAGAGTTAAATCAACTGTTTCTTTGCTGTGATGTGTATAAAAAGTGTGGGTAAAACTTGGGAGTTCAAACTGTCAAGTCTTTGTATTGCAACTACCACAGGTGAATACAAGAGAGGAGGTAGAAGATCTCTGCCGTTTGGACAAGCTGATAGATCTCATCATTCCACGTGGTTCGTCGCAGCTAGTCAGGAATATCCAGAAGGCTGCTAAGGGAATTCCAGTGATGGGACACAGTGAAGGGATCTGTCACGTGTATGTTGACACGGATGCCAGTGTTGAGAAGGTCACACGAATAAGTAAGCACTGGGAGGGTGACTTGAATTTCATGGATGTAATTGGAGTATGCAATGTAGTTATGGTAATTTATAATTTATATAATATCGAAAATCTTTGTTGGAAATGTTATGTAACCAATTATCTACTCTTAAACCTCAGTCAGGGACTCAAAGTGTGAATATCCTGCTGCCTGTAATGCTCTGGAAACTCTCCTAATTCATCGAGACTTGCTGAGAACGCCGTTGTTTGATCAGATCATAGACATGTTGAGAGTAGAACAGGTTAGTCACTCATACTTGTGTCTTGTTTTGTGGTTTTTGTCTGGTTTTTTGCTAAATCTTTAGAAGCATTTTGTCTGGCTGGTGTAGCCCTGTTTACATGGCATAACATTTCAGTTACCCATATGTGTCTTTGTACACATGAATGAACTTTGCTTCTCCACACAGTGTCAAGTGTTTCTGTAGAAATTATGTGAAAGCAGCTTGTTCATGACAGCTACAGGCTGTTACTGGGATACCTTTGCTATAGCCTTCCTTGTATATAGCAAAAATAATCTTCTGCCATAAAAGCATATACACAACCCTTTCTCTACTCTTTCAAATTCAGCCAGATGCAAAGCCTCGTCTTCCTGAATCTATTCATTTAGCTTCTTACCCAAGTGAATTCTCTTTCTGTTTTTATCCTTTCTGAATCTGCTTCATACATGTGTTTTTTAAAATTTTCCTCTTGTATGCCCTTCATTCCCACAAATTTTTCCTCCCGTTATGTGAAAGGATATCAAAAGGCCAGCATACTAATTAGTTGTTCAGACACAAGCAATGTTTTTTCAGTAAAGGTAGCAGAAATGCATCAGGAAGAAATATCCATGATGTTATATGAATTGCACATAAATCAAGGGTTTTCACACAGCACTGTGTGTTTGACAAATAGAGTGCACAGGCGGTGATTAATGCAGGATAGAGAGGTCATACATTTTGATGATGTTAAAAGGGTTATAGTGAAAGAAGCTGATAAGTAGTCAAGGAGCAAGTTCTCAATGTTTGGGACTCTTTAATGTCATGTTTAGTTGTTTCTTGGAACGGGTAGAGTGCAGGTTAGATGTTTGTATTTTGGATGGGGGGAATATGAATACTAGTGCATTTCCACCACCAATCCTAACCCATCTCCTTATGCAGTGGGGAGGATATTACCTCTTGTCTAATCTGACCTGACAACAAGAAACATGCAAATATTGGGCAGGATTGTGCAATTAAATTAATTTATAGTTGCACAAGTAAATGCTGGTTTACAAATACTGTCTTAAAAGCCTTCACATTTAGTAGACTTATGCCTTACTTCCCATTTATGCTAATCTTGTCAAAATTTCTTGTGTTTCATTTATATGGAATTTCTATGCTGTATCTGTTCTAAATTATCTCTCAGGTGTTTTTTTTCTTACACTGCATGCATGTTGTGGATTAATTCCACTTGGTGGCTAAGCACCATCCAGCTGCCCGCTTACTCTCCCCTGCTTCAAGTGGGACAGGAGGAGAAAATTATAGCAAAAGCAAGGAACCTTGTCGGTTGAAAGATAGCTTGATAAGTGAAGGAAAGAGGAAGAAGAAAGGAGACAAGAGGAGGAAACAACCCAATAAAAAAGTAAATGCCAAAACAAAACTAAAAACCCACCAGTCCCCCAAAACACCCACAAGGCGAAGCTAATTACTTGCTGTCTGCCACAAAAAAATCAATGCCCAGCCAGTCTCTTGAGCAATGCCTACCTTCTTCAAAAACCCTCTTTCCTCCATTTGTATCGCTGCACATGACATTATATGGCATGGAACACCCCTTTGGTCAGTTCTGGTCAGCTGTTGGCTGTGTCCAAACTTCCTGCACGCTCCCAATCTTCTTGCTAGGGGCACAGAGAATGGAGCAGGGGAGAAGAGAGAACCTTGATGCTGTACTCTGTTCAGCAACAGCCAGAAACATTGGTGAGTTTTTAACATTGTTCTAGTTGAAAGTCTAAAACACAGCACCACAGGGACAGCTATCCATCCCATATTGAATATGAGAAGCTACACTTTCACCTGAAGGGCTCTGCTATGGTCAGTAGCCACAAATAAAATGTTTCTGGTGTTGCAGGTGAAGATTCATGCTGGCCCAAAGTTTGCATCTTACTTGACATTCAGTCCTTCAGAAGTGAAATCTCTGCGCACAGAATATGGGGACCTGGAGTGCTGCATTGAGGTGGTTGACAGCGTTCAAGAGGCTGTTGAACATATCCACAAGTATGGAAGTTCCCATACGGATGTTATTATCACAGAGAATGGTTAGTGACCAGGCTCCTTCTTTAAGCTGCTATTTTGGTTTGACTGCTAATTCCTGCTGTTAGTACAACTAACTACATTGTAGTAGTTCGTCTCTTGGGTCTGTGCCAGTTCAAAACCTTAGCGCTGTGCCAAGACAAAGGTTGACTCTCCAACCAAACCAAGCCCAGAACTTACGAGACTCAGCTGCATTTAAGGTCATGTTGATCTGCAGCTGGCCACTGTGAGTCAAGTAGACTTCTGTTTCTGTACCTCTTGCTGAGCTTAAAGGCATGTCACTAAAAGGCATGCATTTGATATCATTACCTCTGTCACAGGACCCGGTGAACTAGAGATTTATACTGGAAAGAGAATTGCTCTTGAGTGTCTGTCTTGTTGCTAAGGACTGCTGACCTCCAAGTTCACATCTTGCATGTAGCATTTCTACATTGTAGTTCTCAAACATTACCTGCAATAGCAATTGAGTTTAGGATTTCTCAGTATTTGGAACAATTCCATGTTTGAGACTAACAGAGAGCTGACTGTAGCTTAACTGTCTCAGTTTGAATGACAAGCACTGTTTGGAGCAGCTGTTCTTTCTCCTCAGTCATGCAACTAAATCTCTCTGACTACACTGAATGGAGTTAGAATTGGACATCTTCCTGCTTTCTTCTAATCTTTGCGAGCTTCTTCTAAGATTTGCAGCTGTGTCTACTTGATAAGCGTACTGTGAAGAAGGTAAAAATGAGTGTGGCTTAGCCCAGGCTGTTTAAGTACTGTCTGATAAGGTTGCATATGAAAGTTGTATTGTTATATATGTTCACTGTTTTACGCTGTGTTTATTGGAATACACGATCATTCTGTAGGTAATGGATTTTATTTTTGTCTCTGCCTCTTTCCCAGAGAAAACAGCAGAGTTCTTCCTCCAGCATGTGGACAGCGCTTGTGTTTTCTGGAATGCCAGTACCCGATTCTCTGATGGCTATAGGTTTGGACTTGGTAAGAGGGAAGATATTGCAGGGCTGTGACTGCAGAATTTTCTGATGTGTGAAAAATGTGACAGGATGAACCCTGAAAGATAGAATTAGTCTCTTATCTTACTGTCTAATAAAAGGTTTTCAGGAAAGGTACTGTACAAAAAGTTGAAGCCTAGAAATTTCATCCACATAAAGATGTTTTGGATCCTTTGAAGCTCTATTCAATTGCAATAAAGTATGCTCTCTGCGTATAGTGATAGAACAATGCAGTACAGGATATGAAACTGCTGGACAGATTTCCTTTTGTTTCTCTTTCTAATGATGCTGTAAAGAATGCAATGCTTCAGTCCTGCTGGGCAGATTGAGATCCTGTCCAGGATACCAGTCCGGATGCAGTGTTAAAGAATGAAGGGCAGGAACCAAACTGAGTATCAACTAATGAAATAAACAGGTGCACCTACTGTGTATTGCAGAAGATAAGGGAAACATTCCTTGATGAGGTGGAAAATCAGAAGTCTCCACTACACGCTGTTATTGTGTTAGCTGGAACAGTGTTCCATGTGACTAAAAAATTCCAGTTAAGGTCTTCCAATAGCTCCTCAGTGTGATAAAAAAGGATGTAAGATCATAATCTTTACTGGTTTAGCTTTTTTCTTTCTTTGAGGATTATGCCTTTGGATCAGTCTAAGAGCAATGTAAGAGATACCTCTCTGTCTCTTGCATCTTTCTTTCTGAAAGTTACTGTAGCAGCCAGAAGTATAAACATTCCAATTTATAATGTAATAGTTCATCTCCTCAAGCTTCTCTATCAGGTAAATGGAACTGGTATTTGGAGAAGAGCAGGGAATGGCAGGTCCCTGAAAGGCAGGCAGCTTTTTTACTTACGGCTGCCAAAACATTTAGTATCAAGTGAACATCATTGGAGGATTAACTGTGTTTATCTTGGGTGTTTCCTACAGGTGCTGAAGTGGGAATTAGTACTTCGCGTATCCATGCACGTGGACCAGTGGGAATTGAAGGACTCTTAACTACGAAGTGGTTATTGAGGGGCGACAATCATGTTGTTTCTGACTTTTCAGAGCATGGGAGCATGAAGTATCTTCATGAAAGCCTCCCTCTCCCTCAGAGAAATACCAGCTAAAAATGCTGGAGAGAAAACCCAGGGGTATAATTATTTCCTGAAGATATTCAGGCTTCAGGATAATCTCTGGTGAAGGAGGGTTTTTTTCAGAATCTTCAATCTTCAGAAACATTGTCCTTGGTCATTTTGCAGTACAGTGAATACAAAATGATCCCATCAATGAGAATCCCCTCCCCACCCCTTTTCAGTTTCCTTAGACAGTATCTGCAAACTGACCTCGCTTCTCCCAAAAAAGTTTTTTTTCAAATCATACAGGTCTCACAAGGAAGGATTTCAGTATCGACTACATTGCTTTTATATCCCAGTGTTTCCTGTAGCAAATACGGTGGTGGAGCTTTTTTTTTTTTCATAAGTTTTGTTTTATTCAAGTATCTGTTCTGGAGAACACACTCAGTAGTTTTGGTTTTGAGGGGTTTTTTCTTCAGTCTTAGGATCATGGCATCTCTTGAGAGCCGGAAAGCTTTATGCTTAATTTCTTTGTATTTGATCAGTCTTGAGATAGGGGGCAGATGTTTCAAATGTATAGTAAGCTTTTGACCAAAAAAAACCTTTTATAGCTAATTCTTTGTATTGTTGACTATTGTAGATAAATAACATAATTGTCTGCTACATTAATTTTGTTACTTATTTGTATCAAAGCTTATTTTTCTTCAGTTTTATATAAAACTTACTCCAACAGCACTTCGATGATGGCTTGTCCAGAATGAAGCTCTCTACCCGCACGAATGCTTCCCGTGGTGCACTGCAGCCCTGCTGCACGGCTGGCGGCCAGAGCTCCCCGCGGCTGCAGGACGTCCTGCTCTCAGTTCAGCGCCGCCAGCATGCTAGCGCCCCGTCAGGGCGCCGTGTCCTGTCCTGCCCACTGCTCTACACCGCTGTCGTGGCATGGGTGGCAGATGCACCATGCTTGGGATCCAGTGCTGCTGCACCCTTTTCTCAGTCACAGGGGCATCATGCCAGGGCACGGGGTGTGTCTCCCCTCTGAGCAGATGCTGAGGGCCAGAGGACACGGGTGAGGCAAGTGGGGATGCCTCGGTAGGTGTGGATGGCTCCTGTGGATGGCTTTGCCTGATTGTGAGGGCCATGGTGCTGTTGAAACCACGGGCACATGCGCTCAGCCCCAGGTGCATGGATATCCGGCAGCAGGCATGCCCCAGAGCAGGGTGGTGGTACTGAGGCTTGCCTGCCTGGGCCTGCTGGTGACTAGCAAGGAAGATGTCTTCAGAACCCCCTTCCTCCAAAGTGAAGGTGAAGGATGGATGCTGAGGGAGGAGGAGGCAAAGTTAGAAATTGCAAGGAGGAGTTTAAAGTCGGTGTAGGGGACAGAGCTGTTCAGGAGTAGTTCACCTGGAGCAGGTCAAGGGAGCATGTTGTCAGCACGATGTGAGGACTATGCCTAGGAAGGCAGTTGCAGCATGTGTTTGTGTTGTGTGAACTCTGTTCATCTGTCTTCTGCATTGTACACCGTACCTTCCTCGGGTCTTGATGTCTCCATAGCTCTTAGTGATCACTAGGCACCTTGGTAACCCTCCCACAAGTCACAAGTGCATTGCCACATCAGCATAGTGCCTGTCAAACCTTTCTTGTCTTGCAATTCCAGCTTAAGGTGTGGATCTGTCTCGTGTCTGTCATATTGTAGATGTTTTTGAGCGGTCATCTCTCACAGTGGGGAGCCAGGTGGTGCCTTCAGTTCCACTTCTGTGAATTCTCTTTTGACAGAGTTGTCTCTGGGGATTGTATCCCCATGTCCATAACAGTCTTTTGTCTTAAAGCTTGGCTTCTTGCTCATCCATCATTCTGCTTTTTCTGGTTCTCGTCCATGTCTCCTCTGATGGCTGCAGCAGTCACCGCTTTCCAGGGCTGCTGTAGAGCACCTGCACTGTCATGACACTGTTGGACCTCTCTGCGGGTGAGCACCATGTTCCCTATGGAAGTCATTGTCACTCACGCGCTTATCACATCTCACGGTCACGGTGCTTGTGGTGTTGGGTGGCTGTGTCGCAGCTGGAGCTGCCCTGCCCATAGGTGCAGTAATACCAAAGACAAGGTAGCACAGCCTCAGGGTATGTTGATCTGTCTAAATACTTTTGGCAAAGACCATACAGTTCATCTCTGGGCTTTAGACAGCTGGCACAGTTATCTTCATTGTCTTTTGAGGGTGCCAGGCTCTGGCCTTCAAGGAGCAGTAGTTTGTGTAGTAATGGAGTGGGCTGGGTCTTGAATGTGCCTTGGCTTTTACAGGTGGGGCTCAATATCTGGGTTCTTTTAGCTGTGTTAGTGTAGAACTGGATAAAGTCAATATTTAATAAACCTTTACTTGTCATCAATTTTAAAAAAACCAAAATGTAAATTTGAATGCTCAAGCATTTCTAATGAGTTTTTAAAGCCTACAGGCTTTTAGATAAGTTAAAAACTCTACTCTTTATTTTTCAAGGTTTGGAAAAAAGTTACACTAAAAAGCCTTACAAAAAAGGCTTTGTGTTGAGTGTGAGGGAATGAGAGCACTGATCAGGTTTTATTTAACTGTAAAGGGTAACAAAAGATTTTAAAGTTTTTTTGTTTGGTTGGTTTTTTAAGTTATGGTTTCCCTTGTAAGTGTGCTTCTTTCCATCCAGGAAAACACTGTTTAGTAGATAGAAAGTTGCTATTTTTTCATGTTCTGTAGACAAAATGGGATCATCTTCAGAGTTTCTAGTCTTACAGACTGAGAGAGCCTGGGAATTAATTTTTGGGTGATATTGCATAGCAGTGTAGAACATTTCACTTTAGATTGAAATCCTGTTAATATTGGAGTTCTCTGATGGAAGTTTGGTCAGTGTAATTTCTTAAGATCTCGCAAGATTATAGGTTTAAAAAGATGTGAGTATATGGAGTATTGTGTAATGCAGATGTATTTGGTGCCAGAGTCAAAATTGTGCCTAGTCAAAATGTGAATTGAAACATTTTAGTGGTGTATGTTACATGATGCTAATATACAAAGCAGTGATAATGTTCTATAACGTTCTTACAAGCACGTGTTTAAGACAACTACAGAGGTAAAGCGTTGGGGTTACTTCGGGGATCTTTTTGTATCCAAACTCCTGAGCCGGAAGAAAACATTGCTGAAGTTCCTGCTAAAACAGTCTGAATGGTGAAGAATTAATGCGGGGTAAATTACGTGTAAATGCACTACTCCTGCTTTAAAGAGCCGAGCAAGCATTTTACTTGCGTTCCTATGGCCCTTGCGTATTTATAATGAAACCCGTTGCAGGGCCAGCAGCTCTATGTACTTGCTGTATCATTTATAGCTGCAGGTCGACAACTTTGACCCGCACGGCCCATCTCGGAGTGTGAGGGCTCGGCCCCGGGCGGGCGGGCCCATTGCCGGCGGTGGGCGCGGGCCAGGGGCGGTGCTGAGGCGCCGCGGCATNGGGCGGCTCCGGCGGCCAAGGCCTCGCAGCCGGCCGGGCCGCCTGGAGCAGCGCGGTGAAGCCGGCGCTTTCCGAAGGGGGAGGGACGCTCTCTGGCTGGGACTTTATCTGTTTCTTTATCCTCCTGCTCACTTTGCTCGGGTCGGGTTCCGGAAGAGCTGTCAAAAGCGGTGCTTACTGAGATGGGGCAGCAGCAACAAACCGTCATAGCGACCTTTTTCAGTTAGCCGGCTAGAACAATGGAAATCGTTCCTTGCACTTCTTTGAAGAAATCTCTCTTATTTTCTTTAGGTAGTAGTAGCTGAGTTCTCTGGTGGGATCAATAAACGTGTTTGAATTGCTGCACAGTGTTTGCTTTTGGTTTTGTTTTTATTTTTTTGCCCAGCCTTTGACATAGTTTTAAGGGCCTGTCGATCTCGATGTGTGCTAAGAATTTTGTGCTCCTACAGTGCAATACTGCTATTTGCCATCCTTTACAAAAATCTACTGTCAAAGTCTGTGTCTGGGCAGGCAGCAAAAAAAAAGGTTAAAATTGTGGTATTTTCAGACGAAAAGAAACTATGAAAAGAGTTGGGAATTATTTTAACGCTGCAGTGAATTCTGAGGTACATGAGTATAAATTATATATGTTATAAGTGCATATGATGAGGTTGTCTTTTTGCAAATATTGGGATGATAGCTGTGTGTGTAGTGTGGGAAGGTTTTACTGTATTTTATTATTAACAGCGTTTAAAAATGTGATGAATGTGTATTTTCTTTTTGAGTTGTAAAGACTTTTTGTAACATTTTAAACCGGTCAAACCAGTTGACCAAACTGAATCAAAACCCTATCAGAAGGTAAGGGGGAGATCCTCCTGCATTCCTAAATTAACGAGATCAAGATAGCGGTGAACCAAAAGCTACAAGAAGGAATTTATTGATTTCCTGGTATCAGAAGAATAAGACATAGGACGTCTACATGACGCCAACAAGAACTTTATCTACAAGGAGTAATAAAATGTTAATTTGGTAACATGGGACAAGTTAGGGGGGATGAAAACCAAGATAACATCTGCACTCAAAGGAATGTTTAAATAATGCATTAGGGCTATTGAATATGTAACATACTGATCCTTAAAACAGAGACTCTGAAGGGGTAAAGTGTGCTCTTGGCTGAATGCCAAGTCACCTGGCTGCATAATATTTGCTTTATTTCTGTCTCCTAATTGTTTTTTTAATTATTATTAAACTTACAAAATTTTCCAAGAAAGTGAACCTCGTTTTTCACATGTATAAATTGGAAATCAGGTAAAATGGGTTTGGGTAATATATATGATTACTGAGGAATCCTAAAAAAACCCCAGATAGAATGCTAATTCGAATGGGGCATGACTTAAATGTTAGGTTTGAGAAATGCCTGTATATGATTTGGTTCATCCGGTCTTCGAGGTTACTGTTTTCCCCCTGTTACACCAGATTTGGTACCTTCTACAGGAAGTCTCTTCTGCCAAAATTCTCACTGAATTTACACTAAAATCTAAGTGAATGCTATTTAAAAAAAATTATCAGTATGCATTCCAATGCACTCTTTAAAAAGTCCCCAACCAAAGAGTCTGAGCTAATATTTTTTTCACTTGTCACAGTTTTAAGATTAAGAAAACTCCCAGCTGGGAGCTGGGACACAAACAAACACAAAGAAAATCCCACCTCACCCTCCAGAAAACCCAAACTCCAGAACCCCAGTACTGTAGATATTTTTGTACCAGTGAACCTTGATAGAATCATGCAGTTAATTGATCATCTAAAAACAATACTTAAGTATTTTGTTTTGTGTGTCAGTTTTTAATGTAATATTAGAAGCAAATATTTGTGTTTGCGTTATTTTATAACACTTGGGAGTTTTTTTAATGGATCTTCTGTTTATACTTTTCTTTTTTAATCTTAAAAAGTAGTTATCTAAATTAGGTTAAGGATGTCTCCAGTCATCTCAAGAGAATAAAAAAAAAAGCCAAGCAAATTACTTAAGTAATTTATTGGAACTTGAAAGTGTTCTGAGACAAAGATATTTTGCAGGACTTAAGAACATTGGTAGGTCTTAAATACATGTGTAAAAGAAACTGCTGTTAACAAATATATCCCAGATTACTGTATGATTTCTGAGAGTTGAACCCCATCAATTGAAAGGGTTATCATTCCCAAGTGGTTCTTTGTTTTTGTTTATTGTCCTGTTTTTTAAAAGGAATGCTCAGCTTTTAAAAAAAGATTTTCATAAACACTTGTGCAGTTTTAGGTAATGATTTTTCAAATAATGGGCAAATGTGATTTATAGCATTCTCTCATAAATCTAGAATTCATTAGAATATGAAATGATACTTAGTAAAGTGACTTCTGCTGTATTATTTCAGTTCAACAATGTAAATAATTATTTTTTTATTGGCACTGCAGGTAATCTCTTTGTAGAAAATAATATTAATACAAGCTTGTTTTCAAACCAGTCTGACTTTATTTCATTTTATGCTCTGGAGAGCTTTTATAGAATGACATTTTTGGATATCTGTTAATAAAAAATGAAGATTTGTAAGCTGGTTTTTTGTATATTGCTTTCTGGATAATATTTCGTTGTGGCTGTTTTCATAATTTACTTATTTCTCTCTCCCCTCAGAATCATATTTTGGGGATAGAAGTTCTTGTGTCGAAAATGCTAACACATTGAATCTCACGAGTTCTTCTTCTGTGCGAGGTCTGAATAGCGCATGTCTAGGGAAAACACCTCTCTCTTCTGGTAGATCTGGTTGCAGAAGCCATACCCCTGTTATGGGATATTCGGGTAAGATTAACATCTCTTAGAGGAAACAATCCAACTTATATTACTGACTTTATTTTATTAAACAGTTTAATTTTTAATGTGATATGTTGAGATACTAAAATAAACTCAAAACACAATGTGTTTTGTACCACAGAGGATGCTGCCATGGAACAATACACCAACAAGAAAATACTACTGTACGTACTGAGAAGACATTTTGCTATTGCATCCTCTTGCTACTTTGCATTCATGTGTGAACCATCAGTGTAGTTAGAATTCAGACCTTTTTCAAATTGTCCAAAATGAAATTATATTTGTGGACACGTGGACATGTAGTGTGGTCACTAAAGAGCCCAAATTCATGCACATCTCTAATCAGGGAGTTTTTTAGGCTTGTAATGCATTGGACATAATATATAACATAATTCTCAGGTTTCTTGATGCAAGTTTTGTGTATTTTATGTTGGCATGTTCAGAGGTGTAGAACACTAGTTCTTCGGAACACTTACACAGTAGCTGATGGTACATTTTGCAGTGCTTCGTATGAGTAAAATGGTGTTACAGGGTAATGATGCCTAGTGCCATGTTATATGTGTCATATGTGCTCTAGTAATGCAGAAGTAATGGGATTTAAAGTTAGTTTTTTCACAGTCTGACTAATCATTATCAGTACAGTCTTTGGTGTTCTTAAAGTCAGAACTGGTAATGATTCTTTCATGTATCTGTATATTTGTTTATCCTTGCTCTATCGTTTGTGATGCTCCTTAATCAATCTTTCATTGATCTGTATTGAATGTAACTGAATATATACATACGACTGTTTTACAGCTACATCCTCATCTGCAGTTTCTGCTCATACTGTTGCATCGGTTATTGTGGCTGTAGTAGAAGGAAGAGGCCTTGCCAGAGGTGAAGTAGGAATGGCCAGTATAGATTTAAAAAATCCTGAGATGATATTATCACAATTTGCAGACAATACAGCTTATGCCAAGGTATTTTTTGGACTAGTTACTGTGACTTACTTTCTTGGAAAAAGCTTATGACTAATGGGAATTAAATTTCTGGTTTGTGAAAGAGATTTCTCGAAAGTGGAAGTAACAAGTTCTAGAAAATGTGCAGTGTTGAAAAGATTGCTATTTTTCATACTGGCACTGGGCAGTATATGGTAGTAGAACTTGGAATTATTCTTCATCAGGCAAAAGAACCCTGAGAACAGGACTGCCTAAATGTATGTTTGTGTGATAGAGTAATTATAGTTCTGGCGTTGGTTACATAAATACTCTGTCTCAGTTTGAAGTGAAATTCAGTCTATTTGCAGCCAGCACTGCATATTCTACATTAGTTTGGTGAGTAATCTCTGGTTTATGCAGCAACAGCATTAGTGGAACATCTTATTTCATGGTTTTGTTGTAGTTAAGCATGCTAGAAAATAACGTGACTTGTATCATCTTTACAATATTCAAAGAAACAAAAGCTCTATTAGAACAGTAAGTAGTCCTGACTCAGGACATTGACAACCATCAAATCTGTTTACTAAAAGAGGTGTTGTAATGCGTCCTTGTACAATGTATGTTGTGCAGTGTTGTACATGACAGTTTTTGTATAATGTACAATGTTGTATAATGGGCTTGTTTTGTTTTATTTTAAAGCCTTAGTGCTTTTAGCCTGTTCTAGTCTTAACACACATAGCTACATACTGAATGTCCTTTATAACTGCCTCTCAGGCCATGGTTAGATTGTTCATTGTTTTCCCACCTTACCATTATAAAAATTGACATTTTTATTTGTACACATACATTCCCAATTTTCCCTTTAGATTACTGAGTTTTGTGTTGTGCTCATACCTGTTACTGCATTCACCATCCAGTCAGAAAAAGAGAGATGCTAGTGTGCAACTACTTTTCCCCTAATGCAGGAGATGTCCTAACAGCCTGATTTCTTGCCTTAATCTCTCACACCTTTAACAGTGTGTGAAAAAATTCATGTCACCAGAGGTTTATGTCCAAGAAGGAGACAGAGGAGTCCCGTACCTTTTATTTTTGAACAAAGAGAGAGCCCATGGGGCATTTCTCCGTGGGGTCTCTCAAATTATTGGAGGACTGCAGCCTCCTTTTTATCCTAATCTTCCTGGCTGCCGAACCTTTGCCCATTCCCTATTGGCTGAGATACTTGGGAGCTACAGACTTCCTGATCTGCCTGCTCAATATGCCCCTTAATATGCTCCCCTGTGTATAATATACAATACGTGACCATTAAAATTAGCTTTAAGTCCACCCTGGGTGGGGAAGTTAAATATTCATAAACCTTTTAAGCCTTTGTTCTTCTCAAAGTTCAGGAGTTGAGCATGACCTTGAGTAAGCAGCAGTCTGTGTCAATTAGTAACATTTTTTTGAAATTCATGGTTTATCCCATTTCTTACTTATCTACAAGTCTTTGGCCCTATCTAAAAGCAGATTCACACAATCTGTTTTTAAAGACATATTCATCCTGTTCCTTTCAACAATTCTGTCTGATCTGCTGATCGGCTGTTTCCTTATACTCTCAGAATCCATGCTTTGCCTAGTGATTGGTATCCAGCCTACTGTATTTTCTCTTTCTTTTGCATGCTTTAGTTTTTGAATGTTCTGCAAATACATTCAGGAAAGTTTTCTTGTATTCTTTAAGTTCTTCAAGATTTCCTGAACTGTGATGCCACTGGAAAAAACCTTCCTAGTGGCTAGCAAATATGAAGGGCAGTGACAGCCATCCCATCCCAAATGCCATTAGATGATTTATTTTGTGTACTTTTTATGCTTGTTTACCTTTTCACTGGGACATCATCTGTCCCTTCTTGCACATCTTAACTTCTAAGTAGTTAAAAATATAGTCTGTTTTTTCAAGTTTCTCCCTTGAGAATTTGTGAATGCTGGTATAAATGAAACTAAATGCATATTTGTTCTTTCTTATACAGTAGAAGAGCATATAATATACTGCTAGTCCCTACAGGGGGTGTGCATAACGTAAAGCTGGTAAAATATGCGTATTTTTAGCCATGTTAATACTGAGATAAATGTTACTAAAAGAGGTTAAAACAAAATAAAAAACTAGTCTCAATCAAAAGATTAGTAGTATTCAGACATAGTGGATTTCTTCATCATCCAGACCACCATTAACCTTCCAGCTGCTAGCGCAGAAAGCTGCCAGCTGTTGAAATAAGTCGTCCTCCCCCATCATAGCCATGGAATATAGTTTAGGATATTTATCTCTTGCTTCAACAGCAAGCAAGATTCTGTGTTCAAATAACAGGAGGTAAGCTCTACATTTTGTTTGTTTGTTTTTAATTTACTTTTGTGTATATTTAGATGCATATGAATTTGACTCATTTGTGTAGAAGCTTGCAGAAAATTTCAACCTTGAGCTGATTCTAAAATACAAGGGTTCTGTATTTTGTTATTGCTGTTCATTATTGTCTAAAATATTCTAGATTATGTAATTTTTTATTGAATTATTTTGATTTTTTTGTTCAGGTTATTACTAAACTCAAGATTTTAACACCACTAGAAATAATAATGTCAAACACTGCTTGTGATGCAGGGAATACAACAAAATTGTTCAATCTGATAACAGAGCATTTCAAGGTAAGATCTAAAATTCCATTCAATGTTTTAGAGTTCTTGTTGATCACTTTTTTATGATGGTTGATTTGAGAGTTTTGCACAACTTTCTAAATGCAGACAGATTTTGTTTTCTGTGATTTTCAGGTGTACTTTTAGAATGATAGTGAATAAACTAAATGGAACTCCCATGCTGCCACTTCTAATACTGACAATTACAAAGATAGCTATAGTGCTGATGAAAGCTGGAAGTTTTGAATTTGTGGCATTGGGTAGTTTGAGTAATACTGAACCTAGGAAAGATACAGAAATTAAGAAATAAGGATTCTCCTTTGTTTCTCCCTTGTTCTCTCAACCTGATAAATCAATGGGGCTTATGTATCATAGAATAGGGAAAAGAGCACTGTCAGGGTAAAAGAAGATTAGATGAACTAGTATAAGTAATTTATGATTATTAAAACCTCAGAACCTTTAAAGAAACTATAAATTACTACCTGAATTGCTTCACGCCTGCAGAGCTGATGGCTTCTTCATGAGTGCTCTTCTACTTCCTGACCTCTCTTCTCTTTTTCTCACATAAATCACTTGTGCATCACACACCTTCAGTTACATTGGCCTGCTTCTATGCAGACAGATTGTAGACTCAGTCGATAGATTTCTTGGAAACATATCACTAAAAAAAATGCAAAAGTCTCTCTGATGTAACTTTTTAAACTATTTGCTTTCATCCCTATCTTCACAGAATGTGACTTTTACAACTGTGCAGAGAAAATACTTCAATGAAACAAAGGGTTTGGAGTACATAGAACAATTGTGTGCATCAGAATTTAGCACCATTTTCATGGAAGTCCAATCAAAGTATGTTTAAATAAGGAAAAGCGTACTGTGTCCAGATAAGTTTTTAACAAAATCATTTTATGTACTCATTACATATGTCTGTGTCATGTTGCAAAAGTTAGAAAATCATAACAGAATTGTCTTTTTATTTTACCCTTCAGTGTTTCTGATATATCTAGAAATATAAGTAGAAAGTCTATTACATAGTTGGGTGTTTTTTTGAGTTTTCACAGCTTTTCACTTTTTCTTTTTCATTCTTTCCTTGAAGATACCTTTCAAGAGCTATCATTTTCTATGTATCAACAATTTTAAGTGTTGATACTTGGTGGACCAGGGTCTTCAAGTCACATGTGTCTGTTGAAATATATATGTCCATATCACTACACTATATCAGCAATATAGTGTAGGCTGTCAAGTGTACAGAGTCTCAAACATTTATGAATATTTGATTTGCATGAATATATGTTCACTAGACGTGGGTTTGTGCATATTTGAAATATAGTGCTTTTTCAGTGCTGTCAATCGCAGTAGTTGCCAAGCCACAGCAGTGTGAATGTTATTTCTGTAGTGCACTACTTTTGTGGTATTTTAACAGCAATATTCAACATTCACAAAAGATTGTTTCTTTCCAAGGTATTACTGTCTTGCAGCTGCTGCAGCTTTGCTAAAATATGTTGAATTTATTCAAAACATCGTGTATGCTCCTAAATCACTAAAGGTGCGTTTCCAGGGGAGTGAGAAAACAGCTATGATAGATTCGTCATCAGCACAAAATCTTGAACTAGTGGTTAATAACAGAGATTCTCGGTAAGAATAGGTTTTCCAAGTTATGTTTTTATAAGGATGGATTTTGCTAAGTTTTCATGACGTTTTATTCAAAGAGCTGGCCATTATATTTGTTTCTATATGAGAGAACTTGCATACCAGTCAGAGCTTCTAAGAAGTATTTTGACAGAGAAATAGGCTATAATTTAGCACAAAATTTCTAGCACAGAAAATCCTAAAGTGAATTGTAGAAAGAGGTGGTGCATAATCATCTTTGCATTGATGTGTATGTTTTATTCAGACTTTAAAATTTTATTTATGCAAAATTTCACAGGGTATGAAATTAAAGAGACAATATTTCTGCAAGTTTCTTACGTTGGATTAAAACACCTGCGTTTTACTCATTTTACACAAGATACATGTTTCAGCCTTGAAAGGTTGTTTTGTTTTCTTTTGGATCTAATAGTGGGAAAGAGAATAATTTCTATAATGATGGGAATGTGCAATGTGGTACTTGACTGCATAGTAGTTTTCCCCATTGAGATCAATGATTGGAGCACTTCCTTCATCGGGAGTTAGTTGCCTTGTAGGCAGAAGAAACTTCAAGGCTTACCTTCTCCAGGCTGTTACACTTCTGCTTAGCAAGAGAAATACTTGGAACTTGTGTTGCTGCCTGTCAGGTTCTGAGATCCACCTCTGTTTAGATGTCCACTTAATCACCCTGATCGAAAAAGAGCTCTCCCCTTGGGGACATGCAATAGAACCACAGCATGCCTTGCATGGGAAAGCACTTTTGGAGCAATATTTTTCTGAAAAAATATTTTTGGGGTCCTAATTTCACAATTTTCCTTTTGAGAGAAAGGTGGTTACGGGGTGAACTGAGCAACACTAAACTGCTTTAAGTTTCTCTGGGGTATTTTTAGCATCATTGGTGCAAAATCTTTGCTAATTCATTGGCAAGTTTGAATCAGCCAAACATAGCTATTTTTGTTACATAGATCCTACCCCTGAAACCTGGTTAGGTATCTTTGGTTTAGGTATCAGCAGGTAAAAGTTAACAGTACAGGCAAACACCAGAAATACCGGAGTCAATTTGTGTGCCAGTCTTAATTCTGGAGGGACTTGTCCTTAGTCATTTAACTGTGCAGGGAAGGAAGTCCTCAGTTGCCTAAAGATAGGCACTGCAGATACTCTCCCAAATGTAGAGTTCCACTTAAGTGTTGTCATGGGTTGCACCATACAGCAAATGCACCCTTAATACAACTGAGTTTGAATTTCCCCCTCCCTTTTTTTTTTTTAATTCTCTTGACTATTGCCTTGCTTTTTTATGGTATTTCAGGGTGTTTCTGCACAGTCTACCTACCTGTGTAACTTCCTGTCTATCTTTATGGTGTTTGTTTTGTGTACTTGTATCTTCCTGTTCAAGTTCCGGTTTAAATCAACGTGTCATTATGGCCCTAGTATTTCACAGGTCTTCTTCCAGCCAATAGCAGAGCAGATTTCAGGTTTCTAAAACTATTTAACTGTGTAGTAGGTGTAAATATTATAGGTGGCTTATTCTACTTAGATGCAATCACCCTTAAGTGTGAAACCCTTGGATATCTAACTTGTAAAAGCCATAAAGATGAAACTAATACTTACAAATTACAGGCATGTTATTTAGCTCCTGTATTGACTGAAATATGTTCTTTAAAAGAATAAGACCAAAAATTATTTCTCTTTTTGACTTCTAAGTATTTTAAATTATTTTCAGAGATGTATTTCTAGTATATTGTTTTGATTAGTATTTGATCTCTGATTATAACTTGATAATTTGCCTCCTTGTGTAGCGTTGATTTGTTCATTTTTAATTAGTTTAATTTAGAGAGAAAATGTGAACTTAACCACTGCAGTAGTAATGGAGTACTACTATGAAAAAAATACTAAGTACAAATGTATTTCTATACTTACATAATTGAGGGCTAATATTATATTAAATGACATTGCACTACCTAGCTTCCTAAACTGCGGCAGTTCATATAATATACATGGCAAACAGGGAGACGCTAAGCATGCCAAAGCATGCCTGAGATTTGTAGAATACTGTCGCCTGTAAATGTCTTCTGACACTTGCCATCTCTTTTTTTGGTGCATGTATTCTTCATATCTATTTTATTTTCAAAGGAATGGTCACACACTTCTTGGTGTTCTAAATTATACTAAAACTCCTGGTGGAAGTCGAAGACTTAGATCCAATATCCTGGAACCTCTAGTTGATGCTGAAACAATTAACACAAGACTGGACTGTGTGCAGGAGTTACTCCAGGATGAGGAGCTCTTTTTTAGTCTTCAAACAGGTAGTTATTTTGTAACACCTAATATTATATATTCTTTTGAAACTTTTTTTTCTAATACAGGAAAGTATGTAGTATGACTCAGTATGTTTGGAAAGTATTTTTTATTGATTTGTTAGATAACATAGTGAACACCTAATTTTTTAAAGTAATCTATATTCTCATAGTGATACTTTTCTCAAGTATTTTACTTAGAAAAGTTGAATTTCTCTGATAAAGTGTAGAGAAGTCTGTGAGCCAACAGCTTTTTAAAAGAGTTGGAGTTTCTCTTTTCCTCTGCGTCTGGGTATGCATTATGTTTGGTGTATACAAGTATATATTATGTATACATGAAAAAGCAAACACATTGCTTAAATAATACTTGCGTGTAAGTATTTTTTTCCTATTTCTTCATAAAACATATGGTCCAGAGAAAGGTAAAATACAATAGTAGAATTAGTTCTCCTGAAACTGGATCATATAATCTTTATCTGTGTCACAAGAGAAATACAATTCAATCTAAGGAAATAAAAGTATTTCTGAATTGACAAGTGTCTACCTATACAATAATCACTGCATAGTTATAGCAAGTCATAAGTATAGTTACGTTTTTACCCTGTAAATTTGTGACAGTAGAATGTAAGGAAAAGATTAGCATTAGTATAGCTAAGTAATTGTGTGCTTTCAAAGAAAATACATCTTCTTATAATTTCAGTTTAATTTCTCATGTGTATACTTTTGTTTTACAGTTATCTCAAAATTCCTGGATACAGAACAACTACTTTCAGTTTTGGTACAGATTCCAAAGCAGGATACAGTATGTTTCAAAATACACCTTGGAAAATCAGTTATCTGTCTATAACATGCAATATATAAATGTGATGTCTATAATTCATCTTATTTTATGCAAATATACTTCCAAAAATGTTTACTCTTTCATCACTCCCCACCTTTATTCTTCATAAGTGTACATTTTATTCAACAGTATTCTGACAAGAGAAAGGAATTTTCTTTATATCAGCATAAGTGAAAAAAGTGTTTTTAGTGACTTACAGTTCTAGTGACTGTTATATCTAAAAGCAAGATTATTTTTTCATCAGATCTTTCCTCATATATCAGTCTGTATGTTAACACATGTAATAAAAATATCAAAATTGAATAAATACACATAGTTCAGCAGTGAATCTTGGTTGAGACCAGACCCAACAGTTAACTGCCGTGAGCTTGAGGTTACTGAACTTCAACTTTTTTTCCACTAACTATATTGAAACCATGGTGTTAAAAGTTAAATTTGCCTACTCTACTTGAGTTGGATGTTTCTGCCACTGCATTTGATGATCCTTTATGTTTATGCTTGTGTGCCAACATCTTAGATACTCACAACTCTTTCACCTCTCAGTGTCTTCTCACATGCTGATTTACCTGCTTAGATAAAGGATTTGTCTGATTATAGTTAAAGAAATCAGGTACAGACTCAAATAGGGCAGTAATAAATGCAGATAAATCTCTTTAATGACATAATCAAAACCCAGAATGTTTATTGCTCCCAGCTTTCCTTGTAGAAATGTGTAACATGAATTCATGAGTTCCTCTGTATGACTAAAACTGTCACACAGGATGCTTTTATGTATGCATAGGACCATGTACACCAAGCATTTTTATTGCAGTGTTTTCACTGTTGACTGGTTCCAGTATAGCACAGCTTAGTATTCATGCAACAGACATGCTTATTCAAGTGCTAGCTCAGTTGCTGCTATCAAATGCTAGATTAGGCAATTCAGTATGTTTCATTCCTACTCTCCATAAATGTTTTCACTGTAAACCTTCCAACAGTCAGCAGATGAGATGCACATCTGAGAAGCTTACAGTTTCAGGTACTAAATGTATCAGTGGTATGTTCAGCATGAGCATTCTCTCATCCTAAGGCGGCTGTCAGTCACACAGAATCACTAGGTTGGAAGAGACCTTCAAGATCATCCAGTCCAACCCAGCCCTAACACCTCAACTAAACCATGGCACCCAGTGCCACATCCAGTCTTTTTTAAACACATCCAGGGATGGTGACTCCACCACCTCCCTGGGCAGGCAATTCCAGTACTTTAAAAAATAGGTTTGGAAAGGTCAACTTTTTTTTAATAATTGCTCTCTCTCCAGGTTATATCATACAGTTACAAAGTAGTTAGGAAAAAGCATGAGTTTCTAGGAAGGACTAATTGTCTTTTTAAGAAAACACATTCATATTTGTTACATAAATAACATCTGGCACTTCAAGGGGACTCCAAGCGACAAAAGCCTTACACTTCAAAAACTGCTTGATCGCGTCTTGCTGAGATGTGGTACTTGAAAAATCATGTCGATGGTGAAATCATTTACTGCCTTTGGGCTTAAATGTATCATGTGCAGAGATTGACTTTTAACCCTTAGTTATGTAGTTAAAATTCCTGTAAGAGCTGATTAGTCAAAGATCCATTCCACTACCACTTTTTTATGTATGACCACATCGGTTCTTTGGATCCCTGATTCCTTCATGGGACTGAGAGCCCATATTTATTTGGAGCTTAGCATCCTTCCATTCATGCATTTAGCACTCTTTAGTTCTATCTTTTACCAAAAAAAACTTTATATGACTGTAAGATAAGAGATGCCCTCAGTCACAAGAGTAAAGAGATATTATATATGAATGAGAAATGATTTCACGTGGGGTCATGCTCCTATGTTCATGTGCAATCTATGTTTATCTGTGTTATTTCCTTAAAATCTTGTTGCACGGTGCATGTGTACTGCATATGCTATGCCCTAATGTCAGCAGCAAAATTCTTTATCATGAGTGTTAATGGGGCATACAAAACAAGGTCAAAGGTTTCTGTGAATGAAAGACCAGTTATTATTGTGAGAAAATTTTTGAAATATTTACTGGATTCTTTTTTTATTACCATATGAGCAGATGTTTAAAGATGTGTGTATATTAACCAAAGCAAAATCCATCAAACTGGGTTATGTTGTGTTTAACAGCATTAATGGAAAAAGGTTGTGTGCTTCATTATAATACATAATGTATTTGCTTTGAAAAAGTCTTACCAAGTTGTGTAGAGCTTGTATAGAGTTAACTATCCATAGAAGATGAAAAGTTTTCACAGCTTGGGCTAGCAGGGTGTTCTTGGAGTCAGTCATTATCACTTCAAACACAGGAAAATCTGAACTACTGATGGACGAACTATCCTGGCAGGCAGTGTAAAATTTAAGTAAACATTTTTTGTGCAGACACAAAGTTGTCAAAGTGAGCTTAGGAAGTATTTCAGGAATTCTCATTAAATGTATAGGCCTGTTACTGTTAAGAACATGAGTTCTACTAGTTCTTAAGTACTTTTTTAGAACTGTCATACAAATAACCTTCAATATTGGAAAAATTTTTCAACAGGTTAAAACTGCTGAATCAAAAATAACTAATTTAATCTACCTGAAGCATACCTTAGAACTTGTGGAGCCTCTAAAAGTAAGCCATCTTTGCTCTTGTTGTTTTGTTTTGTTTTTAATAAAGTACAGACCATTTTGTCCTTAGTTTTATGAAGTGCAGTTTATTAAATTTCATAGAATACCTCAAGTCAGAAGGGATCAATAAAGTAAAAAAAGAATATTATTACAAAACACGATACTGCCAAGATAGTGTGTTGATTCTTAACACCGATTGGAAATATGCCTTTGTGTCTATACTGTGAAGAGCAGGATTCCTACCATTACCTGAATAATTGGTTATATAACAAACATTTAACTGAAACTCCTGTCAGATTCCACAGACTATTTACACAACTGCTGATTAGCCTCACTGAATCTGAAAACTTTCAGTCCTTTAAAAAGGCTGCAAAAAGAAGTAACTGCCATATCCGTGTTTTAATCTTCAACAGGCTGCTTTAAGAAACTGCAACACACAGCTGCTAAAGGCTTATTACAATTCTCTTGATGATACAAGGTATTTTTCTTAATACTTAGCTACTGTGTTAGAAACTCTCATCTCAAAAGTGCCTGTAAGATAAAAGGTGTTGCGTCTTTGCTTGTTTGTTGTTATGCTCAATTCTTTTGCTTAAAGCTGATTTTAGTTGTCAGAAAATCTAATTTTCAACTAATGAATACAGGGATAAAAGCAAGAAAGTTAGCTGTGATAGTGGAGTTGCTGCTGAACTGAACTCCCTTAGAAATAATTCTTAAAAGACAAGAGTAGTGGTTTCCTGGAGTCTCCATAATAATGCAAAAATCAAGTGTTGAGTATTTGAAAAAAAATGGATATTTGAGAAATAATTTATATCTCCCAAAGACGTGAATAATATTTTTAGTCAGACTTTGGTATAGTTACAGTTCATTCTGAGGTGAAAATAGAAATGAAATGTAGTGTTCTGTTTTAACAGTAGAAAGTTTAAAAGTAGCTTCACTTATTTGCAATACTGCAACTTGTAATTTGGGGTGATACTGCAGGTAAAAATTATAGTGATACAACTGATATTGCAGATTTGGAATTATACTTGAAAAGATTGCAACTGTAATTAATGATGATACAAGATACACAAAAGGATGTCTGAGTATGAGAACCCAGAAGTGCTACGCTGTTAAGCCTAACATCAGTGAATTCCTTGACATAGCTCGTAGAACATACACAGAAATTGTTGATGACATAGCAGGTATTTCTAAACTAAAATTTGTATTTATTTGGAGCTTAAAGTACATTGCAATTGACATATAGAAGCCATGTAATTATATCTGTTATATAACCTTCTCATATGTAAAAAGTATTTAGTATTGGTATGAATTGATTGTCATTGATAGGCAATTGAGATTCTCCATTTCTGGATAAAAAATCAGTTTTATTTTAATAAAATTGAATAATTATATAGTGATTCCTATATTCAAAACTCTGTTAGCCCTTGTCCTCTTAAAGTGCAAAAAAGATGAAGTGATAGAACAGAATTACTCCACCTAAAACATTCTGCATAAAACATGTACATCTTTGGTTTAGCTTCTTTGTTTAAATATCTGAGTTCTTTGTTCTTTATATTTTAAGCAGTCTTGATCTATCTGTGGACTAATGTATTAAGACTCGGAAATTACAAACAAAAAGGGTTTTATCATGATGTGCATTTTTTTGTTGTAGTAACCTTCCTGTTTATCATTCTGTCAAAATGGAAGAGAAAACTTCTTCTGAAACTGATTTCCTTTTTTTAGTATAAATTGTTGATTTCTAGCTAAAGGACCATCCTAGTTTAGTCTACAGTCGGAAACATAAAAGAGCATCAGAAACTTTAGCACCTGTCTTCCTGTTCTATTCTAATCTCACATTCATACATAGTGAAAAATACAGATGGTAGTGGTTTTGTATTTCTGAAACCTTCCATGAACAGTTTCCATCTTTGTACCAGCGCAAGTGGGGAGGGGGCACTACATGAATGGGTATAATTTGGGCTAATTCTTTGTATGTGGTATGTAGGTATGATAACACAACTTGCAGAAAAGTACAGCCTACCAATGAAAACAAGTTTCAGCTCTGCTCGTGGATTTTTTATCCAGATGAATGCTGATTGTTCAACATTACCTAATGGCCAGCTTCCTTCAGAATTTACAAAGGTATCTGTAAAAACATGTTTTAGCATAATATATTTGTATCCTTTATTTGCGATATGTAATACATTAATAAAGTGCACATTATACAGTAAACAACAATAAAAATAATTTCAGTGAAGATATTTAGAAGCAAATGAAGTTTTAATTGGGATGTTTTTATAACTACCCTGTATTTGGTTATATGATCAAAAAATGTGCAAGTACATGCAATTATGTTTTGTGTAAGAGTGAAGTTGTATATCTTGCTAATTGTTATCTTTAGTGCAATTTTCATAAAAAATTATATTGTAAAAAAGAAACTGGGCATTGTTTTTTCTCTTTTATTTCCCCATATGGTTTCCAGTTTGGTTTTTAGAAGCTGTTTTTCTGATAATAAGCAAGCTCTTATTGTTGGTTTCAATTCCCCATAGATCACGAAAATGAAAAACACATACAGCTTCACCTCAGCAGACTTAATAAAAATGAATGAAAGATGTCAGGAGTCCCTGAGAGAAATATATCACATGACCTACTTGTAAGACCTGTTAAAACTATTTAATATTTGCTAAGTACGTTCATTTTCTCCAATTATCAGCTAATTACATGGGGTTTTAAAGCTATCTTCCTGTTAAGTTACGGCTACTTGCAGAAACAGTCTAAAGCAACACTGTTCGAGTGTACTTCCCGAGCCAAAAAAAACCCCATAGATTGTGTATTGTATTAAACATGATCGCAAATATATTGGTATTTATTAATAGAAGTGGTCGTCATGTAAAATCTTTATGGGTATATTATCTGCACAAAATGGCAGAATGAATGCATTAGTTTTGCATCAGTAATGCAGAATTGTTACTTTTAGTCAGTCCCTTATATTTAGAGTAGAACTGTCTATTTCTGTATCTTGTCCTTGCTGTATGTCATGTTGCTCTCCTCTCTGATTCACAACTTAGTAGGTGTAAGGTTACCTGTCATTTGAATGGAAATTCTTTCTAGCAACCATGTAGGGTTTTTTAACATGAAAGTCTAAGGGAATTAGAGTCGCATTTCACGTGTTAATAAAACATACTTGATCCCATAGCTATATTTTTAGTTCATTCTCTGTGTGAAGCTTTCATATGAGCTGCTGGTATTTGAGGTGTGTCTTGTGTCTGATCAGCAGAGTGTTAGCTGAGATGATGGTACAAGATCTTAATTTACTTCAAAGAAATTTATACATTTGATCGCATCCACTAGACATGACTGTGATTTACGAGTGACCTTTTATCCTAATGTACGCAGTATGAACATTATAGTTCCTTGGTTTCTGTAAGTTGTATAAAGTGATAGGATGTGCCGTGCAACAGCTAAATCAGTGTCTTACTCCAGAATAGTGTGTAAACTACTGAATGAGATCTATGAACACATTCACTGCTTATACAAGCTGTCCGACATTGTGTCTATGCTGGATATGCTGCTTTCATTTGCCCACGCCTGCACTCTTTCTGATTATGGTAAGTTTCTTCTTTGATTCTCTTATGGGCCAGATAAAGACCCTTCTGATGGAGACTAACCAGGCTGTTTTGTCTGGTTCCATTTCTTTTTCTGTATTTCAGTAGTCTTCAGGTGAGTGTCTCTGGTCTGTCTTTGCCAGTTTTATGCCAATGTTCTGCTTCCATTCATCAAAATTAAATTCTGCTAGTTAGCTGCTGTAAGCCTTCCCAGTCACTCTTCTCAGAATAGACAGTTTAAACATATTCTGTTCAAAGGCATGAAGTGTATAGACAGTCTCTGTTTACGCTTTTTTTCTATTCCATTAGTGCTGGTAAGATAAAGAGGAGCCACGTGTTCAGAAAATAACTGTATTCTGGCAGAAATAACTGTATTCTGGCAGAAATAACTGTATTCTGGCAGAAATCCATAGAGATAGTTCTGGCTACAAATGGACCTTTGTAGGCATGGTACATTCCCAAATAATCGATATTGTAGCATATCACAAAAATGGAAGGAGTGCTACTTTCTTGTTTGCCATGCAAATACAAAGTACATATGTAGAAGTAACAGGAGTCCACAACCCTTGTACTTTATAAACACTTTGGCTCTTTGCATTCTTATTACTGGAGTCAGGCCCTACTTACTAGGGAACAAAACCACAGAACGTTAATTTAGAAATAAAGTTTTAGTTATGGGTTTCTTTCTGTAGTCTTAAATCATGAAGGCTTGCATGGTAATCAGAATCTGTACCTGAAAGTGGCTGGTAATTCTTCCCAAGAGCTCTGCTCTGGAAGAATTAACTTTATTTCAAAACGTATTAGTTTAACAATGTAAAGATTCCCACACTTAATTCCTCAGTGTTTTACATCTTTTTTTCTCATTTAGTTCGTCCAGAATTTACCGATACTTTAGCAATCAAGCAGGGATGGCATCCCATTCTTGAAAAGATAGCTATGGAAAAACCTGTGTCCAACAACACATACCTGACAGAGGGCAACAATTTTGTCATTATTACAGGACCAAATATGAGTGGAAAATCAACATACCTGAAACAAATTGCTCTCTGTCAAATAATGGCACAGATTGGTAAGAGTGTACAATACTAATCATTTTCTGCAGCGCTTTTTTTTTCCCTCCCCCCTTAAAAATATTTATGAAGTTGAATGATTTAGCTTCTAGAATAACATTATATCTAAATAAAATATTAACAGGTAATTTGTAGCCCATTTTCTTCTGTCAGCTCTTGTGTTGCTGACAGAGGCAACTGTAAGGTTTTTCGTCTGCCATCGGACACTTAGGGAGCCCCATCTGTGCATCTTGAAGCCTCCCTGGTCTGTCTGCAGAGGAGCACAGTTGCATGCCCTAGGTCTTCGGAGCACCATAACGCAGTCTGTCACCTTATGCTAGACTGATAGTGAGTGTCCTTCACGTATGCTGATCAGACATGTGTTAGTCATCCAAAAGAAACATGGTCTCGAGCATACCTAAATTACATAGAGAAACATGTTTCTAGACAAGTACAATAAATAGATAAATAATCAACTACTTCAAATAAAAGCAGTAACAAATACTGCGAAGTTATGTTACTAAAGTTATAAAAGGAAACCAATTATTTGTGAAGTCTAACTGAGACTCATTGCTATATTCGGGAATTCCTTATGACTTTTTTTCTTAAAAGTAAGTCTGGTAGCACAAGTCAAAGACCTAACTCTATGGAATGAAGCTGCTTAGCAGGGAAGAATAAAATTTATCTATCATGCATTTGTGGGTTTAATCCCCAATAACTGCAAGTTCTTGAGGAATTGCTCCCAAAAACATGAGTTTAATATGAATAAAGCAGACTGTGAAGTTTTTGGCAACTGTTCTTTTCTATTATTCAGTAAAACTACTATGCTTTGAAGTCTGATAAAGGCAACATAATCTTGATTTTGGGAAACTAACATTTCTGAGTATTAGGAAATCCGTGGCCACAGAAAGGTAAAACAATCCTAGAGTTTTTTGGTTTTCCTGCATCCCTGTAGACTGACCAACAGCTTCAGGCATATAATTTCTTACAAATTTCACTGATAATCTTCTTTAATTATCCTACCTATATAATTACTTTTTTCTTATAAAAAAATGGTAGAACGTAATCTTACCAAACTTTATCAAGTAAGATGCATTCTCTGCTGTGCACAAAAACCAAATGTAAAAGTAGTTTTTTTCCCCAGTGACGTATTCAGGCAAATGTTATAGTGATGAAAGACACATGTATTTTACTTGCTTTATAGGTTCTTATGTCCCAGCAGAGTATTGTTCTTTTCGCATCGCAGAGCAGATTTTTACCAGAATAGGTATGGATGATGATATTGAAACAAATGCGTCAACATTCATGAAGGAAATGAAAGAGGTATGAAATATAGCTATCTGGGTCCAAGGCCTATTTTTACTGTTAAGCTAATAAAAATTGTACTAGTATATTTACACTGAAAGAGTGTACTTTGAAAAACAGTCAAAATTCAGCCTTCGTCTCTTTTATGATAAACCACAGAAACCCAGGAATCTCTTAAATAGAAAGATATTCCACTGTGAGTAAAAATCAGTGCATTGTTGGATAGTACTTTCAACATTTTTGAGTTTGCTTAGACTTAAAGTTATCATTTGTAGGGGCCTAAGCTCTCTGAATTTCCTCTCACAAACTGATACCATTCTGAGTGTGAGTTCAGTGGAAAAGTTCAGTGGAATGCTGTAGTGTGAATCTTTGCTTGATTAGAATTGACAGCTGTTTGAAATCCTTGAAAAGCTACAATTGCTGTACCTCAAGAGATTTTTAAAAAATTTTTGCATTATCTTCTATCTGAGTAACATAAAAAATTCCTTTTTAAATAAAACACATAGGAATGATAACACTTTGAATATTTTTCTAGATAACGTACATCATGCAAAATGCTAATGATAAATCCCTCATCATTATTGATGAACTTGGCAGAGGTACCAGTGCTGAAGAAGGTATTGGCATTTGTTACGCTGCCTGTGAATATCTGTTGAACTTAAAGGTAATTCTGTTTTGAAAGAAATTTAAGCGTTGGAATTATTTTGTCATTCTAAAAGTAAATACAGTATTTTCTCATAATTTAACATCAGTTTCGCAAAGATTTCTTGGCTAAATATGGTATTTTTCATAAACAGTGTATAGTAAGAATTACAGTGATAGAGGGAACATGCTGACATAGGCTGCAGTTCTGTTCACTGGTTGTTATGATTTAACCCCAGTCGGCTGCTAAACACCACCCAGCTGCTTGCTTGCTCCCCATAGTGAGATGAGGGAGAGATCAGCTAGGTAGAAGTACAAGAACTTGTGGGCTGAGATAAAGACAGTTTAGTAAGTAAAGAAAGCCATATGCAGAAGCAAAATAAGGAATTCATTCACTGCTTTCTATCGGCAGGCAGATGTTTAGTCATTTCCTACAATGCCGTGTTTCCTCACAGTGACTGTTACCAGAATGCTGAATGTCCCTCCTTCCTCACAGTTTTTATTGTGGTGGTGTTGTATGGTGTGAGATATCCCTGGGGTCAGTTTGGGTCAGCCATCCTGGCTGTGTCCCTTCCCAGCTCCATGAACACCCCCAGCCTGCTTGCTGGTGGGGCAGGGTGAGGAGCAGAACAGCCTTTGGTGCTGTGCAAACACTGCTCTGCAGTGGCTGAAACATGGGTGAGTTATCAGTACTGTCTTGGTCACAAATCCAAGGCACCGTAACAGAAGCTGCTATGAAGAAAACCAACTCTAGTCCAGTACGCTGGTCACAATATCTTTCCAACTTGCTTGCAAGCTTGTAACTCTATCTAGAAAGAGAATAACCCAATCTGTTTAGTTTTGCTTATTGAGTTTAGTTTTAGTTTTGCTTTTTGCTTGAATGTAAAAAGTGAAACTCTTTGCCTGGTGGTACTTTTCAAGGTACAGTGGTAGTTCTGCACAACTTAAGAATTGGTCACTGAGGTTATAAACTGGTTTAGAAAAGTGGAAGATAATTTTAGATGGATTGCAAATTTCACCTCTGTTGCTAGTTATGTGATTAACCTCAGGTGGCTGTTACATACCTTTTGAGTGTGCAGGTGTTTGTTTCTCCTCAGAGTTTACTCAGAGTACTTTAGTGGTTTTTTTGGTTTGAAGAGCTCAGATGCTTTCTGTCACTTGTACTTTTGATAAAGAATTCCTTGAGAAAAATCAAGCAACCATTTGACAATCATTCCAATCCACACCACTCAGGTTTTGTAAGCATCATGGTTTTTCTTCTGTTTCTGATGTTGTTTTCCGTCTATTGAGAAATGAGCAGGAAAATCCCCAGTTGGAAAAGATGTACTTGCCAATGGTAGAATGCCTCCCTGAAGGATTTTCATTTGCTTTAGTAATGTAAAGACAGCTTTTCAGTGTTTTGGAGCAAAACCTGGACATCTGTGAGATTATTTAATTTTTCTTATTTATTATATTTCTGGATCATTGCCAAAAGAAATTTTCTTTCTTGTTTCCTTATTTAGGCATTTACACTGTTTGCTACACATTTTCTGGAACTATGTCATATAGATGCTTTATATCCCAACGTGGAAAACTACCATTTTGAAGTGCAACATGTGAGAAGCAGTGCTGGAAATAAGGAAAAAATTGCTTACACTTACACACTTTCTAAAGGATACACAGAGGAAAAGAACTATGGTAACGGATTCCACTGTGACTTATAGCTGGCAAAAGTTACACAAGATACTATTTCAGTTATTAGGCATCTAACAGTATTTTTTCTGATGACAGATTTCTCTTGAGTTTGTGTCGCTCTCAAGGAGAGAGATACAGAGATCTCCAGATCTATAATTTGTTCCAAATAATTGTGTGTTTCAAGTAACCATGTAGTGAGATAGTAGTTTTGGGCAGTATGAAGAACTTACATGATATTTTGTCGTGAAAAAAACATTGATGTCGGTATCTCCTTGGTTCATGTATGTTTGAATGAGTTGAGTCATTCTAAGCATATGCTACTTAAGTTCATTTAATCTGCACTTACAGAAGTGAATGAATGTTCTGGAGACACTTAAAGATGTGTCTGCCACGAGCAGTGATATGACTGGTCAACAGCAGGTTGGCCCTTTTTGACTAGCAAAAAGGAATCAAGTTTCTTTAGGAAAGGAGGAATTTTGCAGTATATTAGGCTAAGACAATTGAGTGGGTCTACAAAAGCATCAGTGTTCTCTGAAAAGTGGATTTACTTCTCTAACTTTAGAATAACTTATAGTGTAGATTGAACAGATTGATTAACTGTGGGTCAATAAAGGAGTAAGTGACAAAGATTTAAAGAAATCTGTATACAGTTTCCAAATACTGGATTCAGATGTTGATTCATTGATTTAGATAACATTTAATCAAGAGGAAATTAGCTACACATGATTTTTGCAAGCTATTGGTAACCTAAAACTAGAAATTATTCCAGTTAAGCTTCAACTAATAGGACTTAACTTTTCTTGATCAGAATTTCAGAATAAATTTGTTTAACTTTGGCAGCACAAGCTCAATTTTAGATGCTACACCAACACTGACTCCGAAGAATTGTATGTTTAGACAGTAATCTCTGAGAACAGGAGACCTTGAGAAACTCAGTGATCATGTCTTGGCTCCATCTTACTTGAGCAATGTCACGTTGTAAGAAAGGATTCAAGAACTCTTCATGACCCATTTTCATTTTTGAACCTGCAGTATTAAACCATCCAATGAACCAAAAACTTTCCAGGGGTACAGACAAAGGAAAAAGTTAAAAAATCATGTTAGGGCAGGAAAAAATATTTACATCTCTTTCTTACCCCGAGTATCTGGAAGTTTGGTGGTTGGCAACAAAGAAGTTAAAAAATGACCTCCATGTCCACTGGACATCTGGGTATAATTGATAGTGCAGTTAGCAAAGCCCCTGTATTTTCTGTCAAATTAAAAAACTGAACCGAGAAAGCTGTCAGTGCCATGGTGCTATTTTTTTTAAATCCTGATTTGTGTTTTATATGTTTAGGACTGAAAGCAGCAGAAGCGTCCTCCTTACCGTCATCCATAATTGTGGATGCAAAGGAAATCACAAATCACATTGCAAAACAAATTTTGGTACGTAGTAGAAAATTATAATGCTATATTTCACAGTTTTTATACAATTCAAATGTATTTTCAGTTTCTGAAAGGATACGAGATAAGCACTGCCTATGTTTTAGTGAGAACAGATTTCATTAAATTTTGTATTTCTGGAACCAGTTGTGAAAGATTATACCGAAGGTCACTGTTAGCTGACAGCACAAAATGACCCTTAGGGTAAAGGAGTATTGGATGTAATGTTTGTATGCAAACCAAGAATTGTGAGATCAAAAACAGGCTGAAAAATAGCTATTATTGGTATTTTTGTAATAGAACTTGATTTATTTCATATTTTAATGTATGTATATTTTTAAGAACAGCACAGGCAGAAAAGCACTCCTGAGATGATGAAACAGAGAGCTGCATACCAGTTAGCAATGAGATTGGTTCAGACTGCCAGAAATTCTCGACTGGACCCTGAAAGTTTGCGTGCATATTTGAAAGCCCTGAAGAAAAAGTATGAAGCCAGTTGTCCCACACCTGGAAAAAATGATGAGCAATAGTGATGTGTAACATAGGCCGTTGTTCTAGTTTTTATGACTACAAGGTGATTCTGGTTTTTCCCACAGTATTAGTACTGTCTTTTGACATGGTGTTATGTTTTTAATTCTTAGTCTAAATTACACTCAGTAATAGAAGACCAACATACCTGGAATAAAAGTATTTGCCTTTTATGAGGAATGCTGTTCTTTTTGACAATAAATTGTATCATTTTCATCATTTTAGAGCAGCGCGGAGAGGAGAGGGAAGGACTAGGAGGAAGGGCAGAGTACTAAGGAACTCAGAATTTCAAGCATGACACAAAACAAAGCTCAGATCGCAAAAGGGGAAACGTGTGTCCAAATTGCCTCAAAGCAGTTTTTGCTGTCTGTTCTCGTTCAATTGTGTCTTCTGAAAATGAGACCATTTTATTCATTGAGCTGTGCAGAACACTTCTCACACTGGCAGCAAACAGATGATACTAAAACTGGAAGGAATTTGGATGTATGAAAACAAGTGGTCTCTTCTCCAGAGAAGAGTTTGATGTTAGTTGGTAGTAAATGTTCCGGGTTTTCTCATATTCCTCTTGCTCAGTCTCAGAGTCACTGTAGGATTTCCAAAGAAACTGCAACAGAGAAGCCTTTCTTCATGTTCATTTCCATCACACAGAGATACCAGGAGGGGAAGAGAACAGATAAAGGTGAAATTACTCTGAGAAAAGGTTTGGAGATCAGGGTGTTCACTGGTGGCACACACTGGGGTTAGGGCTGAGCAGCACCAGAGCTGGAGCACATTAACCATTCTGCTTTCACCTCATGTTTTATCAGAGGCCTTATGGCCCTGCCAAGAGACAGATGTTGATGAGTCCCAGACTGAGCCGTGACAGTAACCAGTTCTGTTAGAGCTGGTGTTTTTTTGACACATGCATCAGCCAGACTCTAATAATTAGTCCTGGGCTTTGTTCCAGTTTTTCTTTCAGCCTTATATCCAACTTTCCATCCCTTCTTTCTGTCTGGTATGTCTTTTGCGTTCCTTTTTGTCCTGTGTGCTCCCCATCCCATTCCCTTTCATTACTTCACTCGTTCTTGTTTTTCTTTTAAGAAATAAATAATTATTTATTTAATATATATTACTCAGTCCCTCTACTGGTTCTGTCCTGCATTTTGTCTCTGTCTCACTTCCCGTGTGCATCTTTATTTCTCCTTCTTTCTTCCCTCCCTTTTTCCTTTGTCCTGTACTGTGACTATTTCTTCGTCCCTCTCACTGTCCTTTGGCCTGTACCTGTCTGCACCTGCTGCCCAGTCCTTCGCACTCATTGTACCCCGCTCTCGGTAAGCCTCAGCCCTTCCGGCCGCACCTCTCCGTCTCCATCCCTGCGCCACGCCGCGCCTCGCCCGGCTGTCGCCGGCCGGCCCGTGCCAGGGTCGTTTCCTCTCTGGTTCCTTGTTTCCCTCTTCGTATCTGTCTGTCCTTGGTGTATGTTTGGCACTCTGTCTTTTTTTCCTCCATCCTTCTCTATGCCTCACTCGTGTTCCTTTTTTATTCTCTGTGGCTCTGTGGTGTTCTCTGTGCCATTGCTTCTCATGGGATCCTTGTGTCCCATTCCCTGTCCCTGTTCTTTTTTAATCCCTCTGTCGTGCTGCCCATCCCAGGTTTTAGTTGGTTTGGGTTTTTTTTTTTTTTTCCTATTTCATCCAGCATCCTGTTCTTCCTTTTCTTCCTGTGTCCTCTCTGTTGCCACTCGCTCTTTCTGCCCCTGTGACAGCAGGGCTGTGGAGGAACTTGGGGCTGCCCCCCTCTCTTGTTGCAGCAGAGTCCCTTTCTGGGGGTATCTACATGTGGAAAGGGCTGGAATAAGGTGCCGAGCTGCTGTCCAGGGCATTTTGACTTGTTCTGTGCCTTCTTTTGGAGTGAGGAAAAAAGGCTGAAGGGGACGGGGTAGAGACTCGGGGGCTCTGATGACATTTGGGGCAGCATCTGGGGCTCCCTGGGAGAGGGAGGCACGCTGTGGTGGAAGAGCAGGTGAGTTGGGAATGAGGAGGGGTCACACTGGGTGCCCTCCCCCAGAGGATCCCAAAGCTGCCAGAAGATTCACAGGCATGGGTGGTTGTAGAATACTAAAATCTGTCAAGTTCTTAATTTTTATAGGTATTGGCAAAGAATAGGAATTTAGCTCTAGAATCATTTGGAAAGAAGCCCTCTCTCTATGCACTCTATTGTATACAGGAAGGTAGGAAACTCTGACTAGAGATGGGTATTAGTTTTGACAATAATGCTGTAATGTGTTTATCTAGGAATTAATCAAGTGTCTGAAACCATAGGAACAGATGCTGAGGCTGAAGGGAATAAAAAGGGATCGCTTGCAGCTTTTGCCTCTATTCTCTGCCTGCCCCCAAAGTGCGTCACAGCCCTGGAAGAGACATTTGTCATTCAAAGTGCCAAAATGAAGACCTGTAAAATCCTAGCTCTGCCTTGTGTTTAATGTGTTTTTACTTCATATTTATGGTATCGCAAAAAGCAAGGCAAGAGTGAACGTGATTGGTTCCCACTATTGCAATGTGAAGCTTTTTACAGGCTGCTGTATTTATGTTGTCTTTTTCCACTCCAAGCTTGGCTTTTCCCCTCCTTTTTTGATGTCTGCTGCATTTGGTGTCCCAGGGAGGGCTGGGTTCCTCAGCAGGCATTTTAGGAGTTGGTGCTAATTCTGCTTTTTCTGAAGGTCTATGAAAGTGGCTATTTTCTCCACTGAAAAGCTTTCNTGGTACCAAAATGGCTATTTTCTCCACTGAA
>WBMY01010418.1:2525-28155 GCA_013397315.1 Donacobius atricapilla
AAACAAACAAACAAACCCAACAACAACAACAACACCCCAACAAACAAACGAAAATCCCTCAAGTCTGGTTTGAGTTAACGTAGTGTTTCTATGGCACCTTTATCTTGAAGAAGGAGCTATAATGGCTAACTGTAGTACCCAAAATTAATTATCAAACATGTAGCCCTGGGCTACCAAGTCTAGTCTGTGGAATCCCTGCCCATGGTGGGTGAACTAGATGGTCTTCAATATCCCTTCTGATCAAAATCACTCTATTATTTTGTCATAATTCAGGTAAGTTTTTTTGTGTTTTTTTACCTTTTTACACCACAAAATAGAAAGGGAATTGTACCCAACATATTTCTTTTTGGAAAAGGCTGAGCAGAAACTGTTGTTTTTGTGACAATAAGACAGAGGTTGGTAGGTGATTGCTATATCTAAATTTCAGGTTTCCATCCCAGAACTCTGAAGTGGAGTCTTCTGAGAGAGGGAAATTTGTCTTTCTGTTGTTTTGCCTATCCAACCTTCAATAGTTTCAGCTCTTCAGAGCACTAAGCCCTTTAAAAATCTATGATGGTGGGACAGTGATTCATCTCCTGTTTGGAAGCTCATGAAATGTAAATAATAATGCATTTCAGTCTATCTGATTTTGGGGAAGAACCATTAGCACAAGTTAACTTTCCATGCTATAGGTTGTCACATCTTTGGTTCTTGTGATCCTAATTTGAAAAGTTTAACATTTTTCTTTTTTGACAGGTCATGATTTTCCTTTTAATTTTGTGTTTTCTGCAGCACACTCTGCTTCATTTTTGGTGCATGACTAATTCCTTCAATTACAGTAACTATACTCATGTTTTTAACGTTATAAGCAAGACCCAGAGCTCTTTTGCCAATCAGACACATGCATTCCTGAACTGAACAGGCATCACTTCTTCACACACTAGCCAATTTGCAGTTTTAGATATTTCAGGAAAATATGGTTTCAAGTTTGATGAAAAAAAATACAAAGATTAAATTTGAAAACAAATCTGTTCTGCCATATTATTTTTTCCAAGTACACTAAAGGTTGATGATTGAGTTTTTTGTTTTCTTTTATTTTAATGTTTTTGTCACATAAATTCAATGCAACACAGAGGCCAAAAAATCCCCAAAGAAGAAACAGACATGCAAACAAATAGACAAAACAAAACAAAACAAAGAAATTAAAAAACCAAAACCAAACCAAACCAACCAACCAACCAAACAAAAAAAACCCAAAAAACCCACCAAAAACCCAACAACAAAGAAAACCACTACAACAACCACAAAAACCCCACATACAAGGCACAGAAGCAGAGGCAAGTTTTACAGCCAAATCTTGTTGCGTTTCATTTAAATTAACTGTTTTCTCCCAACTCTGAGTCATATGGACCAAATAATAGGTTGAACAGAAAGATGAGAAGTGAACAAAATGTAGCTAAGTGTTTAATGAGCAGAGAGCTAATGAGTTTGTTAGTTAGCAATCTAATGAGCTGAGGTTCTCTGCTGCAAGTAGGTTATCTGTAGTTTCCAGATTGTGGTTTACCTTTGTCTATTTCAGCTACATTTTTTCTGAAACTTGTTACTTCAAAAGTACTTTTTTTCCCTCATGTTAAAATTAGTATAAGAAATCTTCCCACATCCTCCAATCCACTGTGACTGAGATCATGAGGAACTACTTGAGTACAGAACAATTTAACCAAAAAATTAAATTAAATTTGATTGACCTGGAATCTTTTTCTTATTCTGTAATTTTCATGACATGGTAGGAGTATAATAAGTAGAGGTAGAAGTTAAACAGCATCTTTATCCAAAGTGTAATGAGCCCTAAAAAAAATCAACAGACCCACCTGGGAAGTAAATTATTTGCATGCTATCAGAGTTTCCTGATGGACTTTTGCTTTCCTCATGCCCATAAAACCTTATGCCATGAAACAGAAGATGACCACACAGTTGAATGGGTTTTAAAGCACAGTGTCCATGTGGTTACTTTTAAAAAGGTGCCTAACATGTTTGAAATTAAGTCTGACCTCAGAAGAGAAAAAACAAAGGACAAAAATTTGGAAAAATATATTTCTCAATTTCTTTAACTATCTGCTCTCTTTTCTGATGTCAGGATATATGACTTTCAAGTCTTCTTCATCCTCATATTTATGAAATTATTTCTCTAAATAAGGTACATTTCTTCATATTTTATTTTATGTTGTTTTATTGTATGGGGGTTTTTTTTGGTTTGTTGGTTTTTTTTTTTCTTTAAGAGAGGTTTTCAATATTAAAAAATTGTGTCATAAGAATGTGTGATAAATACTGTATGAACATATTCCTCTGTTTATCCGCTTGGCCTGTTGTCCCTTTCCTTAATGTTTCCTGGGCTATTTCCCATCAAGTGTGTGTGGCAAAGCTCTAGGAGACCTCACAGGCTTTTGTGAAAAGTATGTGCAATAAAAGCTCCAACATATTGCAGATAACCACTGTATGTGCTCATTTTTTTATCTCAAGGGTGATGAATGCCTTAACAGAGTGGAACAAAAAAAAAGTGGGTGTCTCAACTTACAAGAAATCAAAAAATTAGATGCAACATGCAAACCTCTAAGAAAAAAAAATACATTATTTATTTTCCTCTGCTAATAGAGAAATTGATCTTGATAGTCCTGTGAAAGTTGGGCCTCTGGTCATAGATTTCCCCACTGTAATCAACAGAAAAAGTATGCTTTCTCAAAAGGCATCTCAGGCCTTCTGAAGATAAATCTCTGAAATAGATAAGATGATTAGCTCTGAAGCTATTCATCCCTGACATCTGCAGGAGACTTAGGTTCCTAGAAAGAGACAAAGTGGTAAGTTTAAAAGTAAGGTTAACTTTCAGACAACTGAGGCTGGAAGAAATGTAAAGGGACAATCAAGGAAGCTGAGTGACCTCTCTAACACGGGTGGTAAAAGTATCTCTGCATGTCATTTAATATTCCAGAAAGGGAACTGAGTGTGGAGCTGAACAATGTTCTGGAAAACACAACTTCTGAGGAAACAGTAAAAGATTTGGGAATATTTTTGTTTGAGAAGTGAGGGATTTGTAGGCAGTGCTGAATGCACTTTTCATCTTGTTTCTGTGTCTGGAGTAGAAACTGAGAGTTGGGGAGAAGTTGATATAACAGAAAAAAACCCAAACCTTTGAAAATTGAGGATTCAAAGCATTGATGAGGTAATCTGAGAATGATACAAAGAGGACTGAAGTCTGAGGATCCTGGAGACGTAACTAATTCCACATTATCTTAGGGAACTATGCTAGGTAATTTCTCAGGATCATTTGTTTTGTTGTTTTCTATGATTCTGAGAGGAATATGTCAGCAAAAATACTTTAAGTATGAATAGTGGCAAACTGCTGTTGAGTTTAAAGGCAGAATAAAATCACTGATTACCAGTTTCTTAAACATGATACAAGGGAACCCGAGTAGTTTTAATACTGCTGTGTTTTGTTGTTGTTGTTGGTTTTTGCTTATTTGTTTGNGATAGCCAGGATATGAAAGATTCACTGAGATGTCCCTGTCCTTAATGAGAAATCACCAGGAAGATTACTGCCACTGCTTGCCTATACGCTCTGACTTATCAGTTGGTCTGGGAGTTTAGGCTCCTGTGATATTGAATGAAGATTATAAGCCAGATGGGCCACAAATTCTGTCAAGCCTTCTTGGCAGCTGCTCTCATTACAAAAGCCAGACAGCCTTTTCCAAAAATAAGAATGTGAAGCAAATTGGGCTTATAGACCCTTATAATGCAATTGCACGCAGAGATGGGGACCTGAGCGGGCAGGCAGAAATATTATTGATGGCTGCTGAAAACAGGGAATAAGATGTTATTAAGCCAAGTCAGAGATAGATATCGATAGCTAATATAAAGCCTTTATTGGTTTACAGGCTCCAGGAAAGAGGGCTCAGAGCTTCGACCCTTTGCTTTGCTTTTAATTTCACTAGAGATGCAGGGTTTATGAATAAAACATATCTTCACTCATGATTCTGATATTAGTCACTGCTTTCTGTGTCCCTCATTCTCTCAGAGCAAGCAACATGCACTAAGTGCATAAACTTTGAAAGCTCTGTTTTACAGAGTTGGGGATGGAAGCAAACTGACAATGAGGGAGTAGTTTGGGAGGAAAGAAAGAAAGAAGAGGAAAAATAATACAAAAAATAAAAAAGATGAATGACAGATTAGAAACAAGACAAATTGTATTAAAAAAAATAAAAGAGGAATGCAAGTAAAGCTCAGAAAGATATAACAAGGTAAGAATGGATGAAAGAAAATGGCTGGAAGAATTCACATTTCTTTCCTCCTGTGACAAGGTGTTATAGCAGAGTTGTTCTGCTTCTCCTTCACATCTGATACTCTCCATCTGAATTTACAGAAAATACAGGACTTTCAGAAAGAGGTGTAGGGATTTCTAAGCCATGTTATGCTTAAGTTGAGTCTATATCCTATTGACTCTGGTGAATCCATAAGCATATGCACAATTATGAATAGTGATGTTTAAAGAGCTTTGCAATCTGTCACACACTTCTCAGATACTGTCCTGAAAAACCTACAATATATCCCTAGAATTAATAGTATTCACAAGGATTGGGAGAGAAGATACGTGAAAGAGATAAAAATAATTTATAGTAAGTGTTACAAACTGTTGACAATCCAGGCCAGTGAGTATATCTGATCTGGTCTGGGTGGTGTAGCAGAACTTGTGAATCTTGTACTCCACTCTCCTGGTTTTGGCTGGGATAGAGTTAGTTTTCTTCCTAGTAAATGGTACAGTCCTGTGTTTGGGATTTAGTCTGAGAATAATGTTGATAGCACACAGTTATTTTTGTTATTACTCAGCAGTGCTCACTCGAATCAAGGAATTCTGAGCATCCCATGCTTTTCCAGGAAGTCAGTGCACATGAAGCCAAAGGGTCAGCCTGGCCAGGAGATCTGATCCAAACTGGACAATGGGATATTCCATCTCATAGAGCCTCATACCCAGTTATAAACTGACAACAGTTGGCCAGCAGGGGTGAGCTGCTGCTGGTGGATGGGCTGGGCATCAGTCAGTGGGCAGTGAGCAATTTTTTCTGGTGAATCACTTGTTTTTCTTGGATTTCTCTTGGATTTTATTTCTGTCTTGTATTCCTGTCTTCTCTGAGTCTCACTTTTCATGAAGATTATATTACTATTACTATTACTATTACTATTACTATTGCATATTATTTTATGATCCAATTACCAAACTGTTCTTATCTGATGAGTTTTATCTTTTTTCCAAATATCCTTCCCATACTGATGTGGGGGCAGGGAGCAAGTGAGTGGCTCCATGGTATTTAGTTGCCAGCTGGGGTTAAACCATAACACCACCTTAGAGTGGCACAAAATTTGTCTGTAAATACTTCTAGTTATGCAGTATTTGTTCATAGTTTGTTTTTTTCTCTGTCAGAAAAACCCCAGAGTAAGGGCCTAACTTGTGCTGAAGAAGCTTTAGACCAAGCCTTTTTTTTTAACATTCGACTCAAAAGTTCAAAATGCTCCAAGGTCCCCCAATCTAGGTAAAGACAGGGCCATTTCAGTTCTCATGTCTTATCCAGAACAGATCTACTTAGATGTGTGAAAATGGAATTAAGATCCTTATTCCAACAATTTAAGCTGTTCAGAACACATCTGTGGTTTCCATGGAGTAATACTAGCACAGCAATATATTTTAGCTAGTGAATACTCCTCTAAAGTGATGAGTAAGGAAGGAAGTTGCACTGACTTACTGTTCACAGTCAAGGAAAGGACAAACAACAGCTACAAACTTGTCATGCTTTTTCCTGAGACATGGTTATGTTTTGCCATAGCTGAAAAGAGGTGTGGCTTACAGGGTGTAGCTAGACTCTAACGTTATTTGATACCAACCATGTCACTGCTAAGGGTGGGGAAAAGGGATTCTCACTCACTTTCAAGTAGAAGAGTGTTCCTTCCAGTGGGAGAAAATGTGGTGGGGAAGACCCAATCTGTATTTGTTTACTGTTTCAGATTTTTTTGTGTAAATAGTTTCTTTTTCCTATACCTTTTGTTATTAATATTTTGGTTGTTACTGTACATTTTCTTATCTCATTGCAGTTTCCAGTAAATTCTTTTTATCTTAACCTGTGATCTCTACCTCTTTTCCTCCTATTGAGGGGGGAGAGTGGAGCAGCTGATGATCTTTTCAGTGGGGAGAAAGAATAAACCGTGGAGCACCTTTCCTAAAAGATGACACCACCTTCAAAGTTGTTTAGGTGTGTTTGTTTGTTTGTTTGTTTGTTTGTTTGTTTGTTTTTTTAAGGGAAATGGATTGATGAGATCAGATTTGGATAAAATATTGATGGTGGACATAAATGAATTAGTCATAAGAGAAGCAGAAAATCTAAAATGCAGATTCTGTGGTCATACAAGAAACACTTATTTCCTACTAAATGTCTGCATGCTCTTCCAGCACAGCTATGCATTTCATCCCTATGGAGCTAATGATGTTTTTTTGGGTATGGACAAATATTTCAGAATACCCTCAGGCACAGAGAATAACAACATACTGGTATTAATGACATTTCAGTGATCTTATCACAGAAGATATAACTAAACACTTCTCCAAACATAAATTGTGTGGGATTCTGCCCCTCTTTTTTAGTGGATGGTTGCAAAATAAGAAATCCACAATTCCCTTCAAACCTGAAGTACTGAACTTTTTATTAACTCTGTGATCTTCAAACACTGTTGTCATAGTTATGTCTCAAGATATGGATAAGTTAAGAAATAACTACTTTAGGCTTTACAACACTCATTCGAAAAGTGAAAGGATAAAAGCAACTGTGTCATTCAGCCTCTGCTTCTCAAATGAAAATAATAGCTGAAATGTATGCCAAATTGACTAAACTAATCAACTACCCTTTTGATGGGCTTATTATGCAATCACTACACTTTCTTCCAGAACATTTATGAAATCACAGACGATGCCATCCAGTTTTCATAAGTATTTTTTCAGAAAATAGACTATAATTCCACCACCTCTCTCCCTCCCTTTCTAGTGTGTTATAATTAATAATGAGCTTCAATGCTGTTTTGCTTTTCACAGTTTTAAAGTCAGAACCAAGGCTGCTTTTCCATCTTCTGTTCACTTAATAAATTTTATGGAAAGACAATTCAGGTGTTAAAATAATCACTTGGGTTTCAGGTTCTACTTCTTGTTTTTTGGTCTTCCCATTTCTGTGAATTAGGGATGATAACACCTTCCCTTTCTCCTTATTTTGCAGAGGCTTTCTATTATGTGCAACCTTCAGAGCAGCTATGATACTTCTGAAATAGAGAGAGGAAACAGCTGGCTATCCAAATACAAAAACTGGTCCTCTGAGTTGCATCTATTTTTGGTCTACTACGAAAAGTAGTGGAGAAACTCTGGCACAGGTTATCCAGAGAAGCTGTGAATACTCTAACCTTAGAATTCTTTACAGTCAGGCTGGATGAGACTTGCAGTAGCCTGGTCAAGTGGAAGTTGTCCCTACATAATCCTTACAAGTCCCCTCTAACCAAAACTGTTACATATTTTTATGGTTCTACAACACTAAAAATACAATTCAAGCAACAGTAATAAATTAGTATTGCAGGAGCACCCAGTGAATATTAAACAGCTTCAGCTGAACCAGTGGAGGATTTATCAGTTTTACAGAATCACAAAATCCATATAGTTTTGGGAAAGACCTTTCAGGTCATTGTGTCCAACCCATGACTGGACAACCAGACCATAGCACCAAGCGCCATGTCCAGGCTCTCTTTAAACAGCCTCCAGGGACAGCGACTCCAACACCTCCCTGTGTAGTCCATTTCAAAGTCTAATCAACCTTTCTGTGAAGAAATTCTTCCTAATGTCCAACCTACACCTCCCCTGGCACAGCTTCAGGCTTATGTCCTCTTACCCTAGGTTTGTCTGGGAGAAGAGATCAACCCCCACCTGGCTGCATGATTGTGTCAGGGAGTTGCAGAGTTACAAGGTCTCTGAGGCTCATCTCCTCTCCAGGTTAAACAGCCTCAGCTCCCTTGACTGCCTCAGTTATACCTTGTAGGTAGGACGTGCTCCAGACCCTTCCTTGAGATCCATTGCCCGTCCCTGGACACACTTCAGTATCTGAAATTCAACACAGTACTCAAGGCGTGACCTCACCAGTGTGCAGCATAGGGCCTGAATTACTTCCCTGGTCCTGCTGGCCACACTATTTCTGATACAGGCTAGGTACCTTTACATTTTTTGGCAACCTGGGCACATCTGGGTTCAAGTTCAGCTGCTATTGACCAGCACCCCCAAATTCTTTCCCTCTGGGCAACTTTTCAGCTGTTCTGACCCAGTCTGGACTTAAAAAAAAGATTGTTGTGGCCGAAGTGTAAGACTCAGTATTTGGTCTTGTTGAGCCTCAAACAAGGGGCCTCAGCCCATAGATCCAGACTGTCCGTGTCCCTCTGCAGAACCTTCCCACTCTCAACCAGTTCAACCCTCCTGCCCAACTTGGTGCCATACACAAATTTACTAAGGGTGAATTCAATACCTCCATCCAGATCATCAATAAAGCCTTGATTTAATAAAGGTTTGACTATGACTGTATGCAGAGCATAGTTTTCTCCAGAAAAAGATTGGTCCTATCAGACGTCTGAATGAACCATACTGCTCCAAGATCTAGCTCCAACTTTGAACATGAGGTGATCCAGATAGGATGCTTTGCAGCATTGTGGCAAAGTCACCCAGTAGCACAGCTGGAAAGACAAGAATTTACCCTAAGAAAAAATCATCTGCCCTCTAGTAAAAACAACCAATAAAGTCAACTGACAAGACTTGGCCAAGAGCATGGCCTAGGCTGTGATTTGGTCTTGCATTCAATTATTTTAAATGAAATGCAAATGCATTAGGGAAAAAAAAAAAAAAAAGATACAAAGAAATCTGTACCTGCCAATGCCACAGAAACCCACCTGCTGCATAGTTCCCAGTATGTGGCACTGTATGTCCTCTATTGAGATAGCCCTTTTTTCCAGCAGCAGTGACTTAATGTTACACTACCACAGCTGCTTTTTGGTTCAGCTGCTGCTGCTTGTTGTACTTCAATTTCTCTTTTCATTTTAGATTTCAGTGGCCCCTTTCCCATTATACTGAGTAATATATGAGTCTGAATGATGTGTGTAATGGGAAACTGATGTTATGTGTGTACTTTATTGACACAACTGACAAGAAAAGCCTTAGCCTACAGCTCTAAGTAGTGTAATTTATTGTTCACTATCCCCCTACTCACCCACATATAATAGCAAATGAGAGAAAAAGAAAGCAGAATTGTAATATTACTCTTCTCCCAAATACTTAGAAACAAACAAACCAAAGTGATTAAGCCTGAAATAAGTGTTTCCTGTCTCTTGCACTGCATGACTAGAGAGTAATGCCTAAAATTTTCCACCCAAACAGAGAAAGTGGATGAAGCCCTACTTCATTATTTGATTATATCTTGAAATAATTTTCTCTTCAGGGATTAATGTCAGCTCAAGTTTTGTTTCTCTGTGCCACAAACACCATACTTGTACATAGAATATGGTTATAGGTGGAACAAAATCCTATTAAACCAAACAAATTGAATGAAACTGAATGATGGTAGAGACACTGACAGCATTCTCTGATGATCATTAACATGGCTAAAGCAAGTAGGTAAAGCTGTAATAATCAGCAGTATGATATGGTGGGACTTTTGAAATATGGTAAATTGTTTGTTCATTATTGTTGCTCTCCTTATAACTCACTGGGATAGAAATCTTGCTTTAACAAGCATAAGAAAACACCAGGATGGGGACTGGTGGCTTCTGAGTTGAATTCTATGTCTCTGTCCTGCAATGGTTCATTATTCACTTTCCAGTTTCTGTGTGTCCAACAGCCATTGTTGACATGCAGCTATGCTACTTCTTCAGTGATTCTGCATAGTGCAAAAAGTTTCTGGTCTGGTTAAATCAGATCATCAGTTGCTGTGGCAGGTATATATAAAATGCATCAATGAAGCAACTTCCTACAAAAATAATCTACAAAGCTCTGAGCTTCCATATTAAAAATAATCTCCAAGATGTGATGTGTGTGTATGCATATACATAAGAAAATAAGAATATTTTTTGCATTTTTCCCTTTCAAGCCATTTTTACTATTTTATGTCTCCTTCAGGAATTTAGAAAACTGTTTGATTATGACTTTTCCTCTTTATCTCCCTTCTCACCCATGGGCTTTTCCACCTTTATATATGATTATTAGAGTCACTTGGTTTATAACCACAAAGGATGTTGTGGATAAGTAATCTGACCTGCATGAGTCACAGCACAGGCTTTCATTGTTCCTATGCCTAATCCTAAAACCTATCACGGAACTAGAACACACATTGGTGAAAGGCACTTGGGTTTGACAAAGATTTCAAGATTTCAGCAGTAAAGAATCCGTTCATTATAAGGGGTGAGTAGAGAAGCTATGCAAAGATGTCTGGGGATTTGCAGTTAAAATAGGAGTAAAATAGGAGTAAAATCTCTTTTTTACAGCTGAAAGATTGAATTTGCTCTCCTTCTTTGGCATAATAACATTCAAACTGAATTTCCTATGTTATTTGATTAGTAAAAAGAGTCCATAACTTCTGCATAAAAAAAAAAAAAGAAAGAGTACTTCCTTTGCAAAATTATTCTGCTTTCCTCAGGTTTCTTTGGGTTTCTTTTAAGATGCAGCTAGTTAGAAGACTAGAATATTTCACACATTTCTCCATTTCAAGATGCTCTTTCCAGAGTGAAACTATGGTACTATCCTTTCCTCCTCAGTTCCTTCATACTCACACAGTTTCTCCCATTGCTGGAAAGCCATTAGAGAAGATAAGAAAAAATGTAATTTATTGAAAGTGATACTTATAAACACCTTATCCTACAAATGCTTTAATAGTTGGTATTTAAAAGCATAAAACCACACAATGAAAATTTTGAAGAAAGAAGGTCTTGACACGTTTTAATAAAAAAAAACCAAATCTGTGTTATTTATGATATGTGTTGCCTAGGATTTGTCTGGGCAATATTTCCAACGGAAACTAAATTTGGGGAATTGAAATATTGGAGTTCTTTCCTTAATTTCCACAAATGATTATGGAATGTCACCAGAGGACAGTAGTTTTTAAGGTTCCCAGTGATGCTTCCTTTCTAATGAAAGGGAGATGTAGTGCCCAAAGGACTCACCTTGACCATTCCTCAACTATCCCTTGACTATTCTTTGACCACTTCTTATTCGCAGATTTTCCAGGATCCCACAGTAGATGACATGAAGAGCTCATTGGCATACACAGGATATAGGCCCATATGAGTCTCATGAATTCAAAATCAGCCAACTAATGATTTCAAGATGATAAGGATAAACTTTTCTTTATCACAGACAGTTTACTTTGTCATAGAAGAACCATGGACATTTGCTCTTTCTTGGAAATAGAAAAAGGCACATTAAAGTCCCTTGGAGATATCACTATCAAATCCAGTCAGAGGAAAGGAGAAATGTGACATTGTGGTCTCTAAGATGCTAATGACTCTATGTAAAAATTGAGGTGAGGAAAATACTAAGTGTTCTGGGATTAGCAAAGCAATCAAACAAACTCTTAAGTGTCTTCCACCTGCGTTTATCCAGCGTACTCCTTCAGCCATGACATGGGCCATCTCCTCAGGAGGAACGATCTAAGAGGGGGGACCTGGGGCAGAGGTTGGAGAGAATAGATCAGAAATGGTTTGCTCTAGGAGCTCTAACCCACAGTGACAGAGGGATTTGAGTGCCTTGATTGCACAGGATTCAGGCAGATTAATGTGGGAACTTGGGAAAAAATCATGCAGGAAGAGGAACTACAATAGGTGGGACAATGTGGTGACTCCACAACATTAGTCATTTTGGAAATCAAACAACCTGTGAGCACGTATTTTCTATGTGTTGTCAGGAGGCAGGTATAATTGAGCTGGTTAGATAACCTTCATGAGACATTTTGTATTTTTGAGTAAACTTTTAATTTTTTTTTTTTTACTAAAAGTGGAGATATTGAGGCATATACATTTAGGATAAAGAATCACTCATGAGATATAAGGAGTTAAAGATTTTATAGAAAAATACTGAGCATAGGGTGGTTCTCACATAAATTGCTTTAAGGGAAAAATGGTTACAATAGAGCTAAAGCAGATATGGGTGAAACAAGAAAACACTACAAGGACACTCTAGTGATCACAAATCAGTTCTGCTAGAAACTAAATAATGTAAAAAGAAGATGGCTTTGCTTATAATTTTCATTTCATTCTTAACACTTGTGGTTTTCCAATTTCAGTTTCTCTCACTCTAACTTTTCCACACTGCCTACTTATAAGCATTCTTTTAAAGATATTATTAATCTTATTATTAAAAGGGAAGAAATTCTTATTATTGAATTATTTGATGCAATTTCATTTTATTTCTCTCAGGTGCCACAAAGAATAAAATGTATAGGTGTGAAATGAGCTTGAAAACATCGGGCATGGTACAGAGAAGAAATTAACCTTGTGACAATGTAACATGACCCATTTCACTTACATGCAAATCTTCCTAAAAATGTGCTGCATTGTGTTCACTTAGAAATTCAAAATTAGTGTACATATAATTTTCAGATGCAATTTAATTAATATGTCCTTGTATATTGAGAAAGAATTTCTCTGCCTAAAAGTGCAACAGTTCGTTGAAGTTCACCTACATACCATAGTATTTTCTGGACAAAAACCTAGAGTTTGTTTTGGGTTTTGTTTCCTTCCTGACCAGAAATGCTTTTAACTGCTTACTTCAAAGATTTAAGTATTTTGAATACTTTTTGAATGAAATTTAAACCAAAATAACAACCAAAATGTCCATTTATATGAAAAAAAAATAAAGTCACTCTGAGATAGATTTAATGATGAAAAAGTCTACTAACTACATAACTTTTGAGATAATAGTATTATTTGTTTAGTTTTCTTTTTTTTAATTATTTGTCTGGGAAAAAAAACTCCAGAAGGAATCAGAGCACTGGACACTGATGGATCTGTGTGTCAGCTGAGAAGCAGAGCAAGGAAGTTATGTGTGTCTAAGTGGCAGCTCCTAGAGAGTGCACTGGTAGACTATGAAATGGGAGAATCCAGCATGTCCATGCCAATAGGAAACGTGGCTGCTCATGGCTTGGATGGGTACACACTCTGGGTAAAATGTGCCCAAAGATTCCCTGTGACTGGAATTACCTTCATCTGGAACTGGTCACAGTGGCATTCCACAGGGCTCAGTGGTGGACCAGCCCTGTTTATTTTAGCTATCAGTGATCTCGAAGAGGGTATAAAATGCACCCTCAATCAGTTTGAGAATAAATGCCAAGTTAGGTGTGAGTGTTGATCTGCTGGAAGGCAGGAAGGCTCTGCAGAGGGATCAGGACAGGCTGGCCATGGGCTGAGGCCAATTGTGTGAGGTTCAGCCAGGCCAAGTGCTGGGTCCTGTCCCTGTGCCGCAACCACCCCTGCAGCTTCAGGCTGGGACAGAGTGGCTGGAAAGCTGCTGAGTGGAAAAGGACCTGGAGGTGCTGGTTTCCAGTGGCTGAACACAAGCTGGAGTGTGGCCAGGTGGCCAAGAAGGCCAATGGCCCTGGGCTTGTGTCAGCAATAGTGTGGCCAGCAGGACCAGGGCAGTGCCCATTCTCCTGTCATGGGCACTGATGAGAAACCAGTCCTGGGATCAGGTCTGGGCCCTTCATGACAAGAAAGTCTTTGAGGGACTGGAGTGTGTCCAAAAAAATGCAGTGGAGCCTGTGAGGATTCTGCAGCACCAGTCCTATAAGGAGTGTCTGAGAAAACTGAGGGTCTTTACCCTTGGAGAAAAAGATCAAGGAGGACCTTCTGTCTCTCTATATCTGCCTGATGGGAAGGTGTAGACAGGTGGGGGTTGGTCTTTTTTTTCCATCTAACAAGTGAAAGAGTTAAAGGAAATGATCACAAGTTTCATGAGGGATGGTTTAGTTTGGATATTAGGAAAATTCTGAATGGGTCATCAAACATTGGAATCGGCTTCCCAAGGAGTTGCTGGAATCATCCTCTCTGGAAATGTTCAGAAAACTTGTGGATGTGGCATTTGGGATGTGTTTAGTGGTGAACATGACAGATCTGAAAAGTCTTTGCTATCATAAATAGACCTGTGACTGTATGGCTTTCTATAATTCTAGGTTTGAATTTGATAAAATTAATTCAAAAGCTAATGTTCATACTTACTACTCAAACTTATCTGTATGTTTAAGGTAGCTTCATTACTTTGAGAGGCTTAAAAGTATGTTTTAATGATAGTAATTATATTCCTCTCTCTTTTTTTTTTATTTCTTTATTTTTTTTTTGTCGTAAGTACTTTTCAGCTTTGATAATTCAGCAAGATAAACTCAGTTTAATATCTGGTAGTTATTGAGGAAGTAAATGAAAACTTCTCTTCTCTTCTCTTCTCTTCTCTTCTCTTCTCTTCTCTTCTCTTCTCTTCTCTTCTCTTCTCTTCTCTTCTCTTCTCTTCTCTTCTCTTCTCTTCTCTTCTCTTCTCTTCTCTTCTCTTCTCTTCTCTTCTCTTCTCTTCTCTTCTCTTCTCTTCTCTTCTCTTCTCTTCTCTTCTCTTCTCTTCTCTTCTCTTCTCTTCTCTTCTCTTCTCTTCTCTTCTCTTCTCTTCTCTTCTCTTCTCTTCTCTTCTCTTCTCTTCTCTTCTCTTCTCTTCTCTTCTCTTCTCTTCTCTTCTCTTCTCTTCTCTTCTCTTCTCTTCTCTTCTCTTCTCTTCTCTTCTCTTCTCTTCTCTTCTCTTCTCTTCTCTTCTCTTCTCTTCTCTTCTCTTCTCTTCTCTTCTCTTCTCTTCTCTTCTCTTCTCTTCTCTTCTCTTCTCTTCTCTTCTCTTCTCTTCTCTTCTCTTCTCTTCTCTTCTCTTCTCTTCTCTTCTCTTCTCTTCTCTTCTCTTCTCTTCTCTTCTCTTCTCTTCTCTTCTCTTCTCTTCTCTTCTCTTCTCTTCTCTTCTCTTCTCTTCTCTTCTCTTCTCTTCTCTTCTCTTCTCTTCTCTTCTCTTCTCTTCTCTTCTCTTCTCTTCTCTNATTAGGAAAATTCTGAATGGGTCATCAAACATTGGAATCGGCTTCCCAAGGAGTTGCTGGAATCATCCTCTCTGGAAATGTTCAGAAAACTTGTGGATGTGGCATTTGGGATGTGTTTAGTGGTGAACATGACAGATCTGAAAAGTCTTTGCTATCATAAATAGACCTGTGACTGTATGGCTTTCTATAATTCTAGGTTTGAATTTGATAAAATTAATTCAAAAGCTAATGTTCATACTTACTACTCAAACTTATCTGTATGTTTAAGGTAGCTTCATTACTTTGAGAGGCTTAAAAGTATGTTTTAATGATAGTAATTATATTCCTCTCTCTTTTTTTTTTATTTCTTTATTTTTTTTTTGTCGTAAGTACTTTTCAGCTTTGATAATTCAGCAAGATAAACTCAGTTTAATATCTGGTAGTTATTGAGGAAGTAAATGAAAACTTCTCTTCTCTTCTCTTCTCTTCTCTTCTCTTCTCTTCTCTTCTCTTCTCATATCTCCTCTTCTCTTCTCTTCTCTTCTCTTCTCTTCTCTTCTCTTCTTCTCTTCTCTTCCCAGAACTTCCCGGAACTTCCTGAAACTTCCCTTCCCAGAACTTCCCAGAACTTCCCTTCCCAGAACTTCCTTTCCCTTTCCAGAACTTCCCTTCCCTTTTTCCAGTGATGCTTGTCAGGACTCTGGAGACAAGCTTTTGACAAATCTCAGTCTCTTATATAATTTTATGATGTGACTCTATTTTTTTCTCCTACATTTCATTTCTGTTTCAAAAGCTTTTACTGGACCTCATTTTGGGATTTAAGGTGCTAAAATTACCTTAGAGTGTAACATATACATTGCTCTTAATCCAATGTCTTGCCATTATGCCTCTGTCTCCAGGAGGATCATTCTGTGTTTGGTTTGGGATATTTTTGGTGGGGAGTTGTAGTGACATGGAATGGATGGTGAGATGCCACTACCCTCTCCAAAAAGTGTCTTCTCAGGAAGCTGCTTGGGTGGGCACACAAACAGTCACTAAATCCCCCCACATGCACACCACAGATAGCTCAGCAAAGGAAAGGCAGGAAGGGTCTCCTGTGCAGAGTTCCAGCAGGGTTTATCGCAGACACAGGTCGAAGAAGTCCACCAAGAAAAGACAGAGATCAAAAGAGAGTCCAGGGTTGACTATGGGGTCAGGGGCCAATGAACTGAGCCTACAAGGGCGGTACTTGGGCAGGACAAAGGGCAATAACCGATAGGGAATATGGGAGCGGACAATCAGCAGTACCACAACCAGTGGGGAAACAGGGAACGGAGAAGCTTCTAGAACTAGGGACTGATATGAACAATAGAGGTGGGCAACGCCCTTGGGCCAATGGGAAAAGCAAAACTGAGGTAGGTTAACATCGTGCTGCAGAGCACTCTGGGGGCAAGCCTTTTTGCTCACCCTAAGCTATAAGGCTTTCCCAAAGCCTATGGTAGATTCCTCCAGGGCTTTGCCCTGGAAGTCCCCTTATAGGCTCAAGGGCCTCCACAGGGAGTTATTTATTTTTTATCAGCACATGCCTTTTGATTCATCATTATATCACTCAGGCAAATCTCCTTGCAGGCAGTCCACATCACTCACAGTGCAATAATGTCCATTACCTTAAAAAAAAACCCAAATAACAAAGAAAAAAACAAAACAAGAAAAGAAAAAGAGCTGAACAAAACCCTCAAGCAAATAAATAAAAAAACAAACAAACCAGAATAAATAAAAAACCCCAAACAACAACAGCACACAAAAAATCCCCTAAAATCTCAAAACAATCCTATAAACCACCCCCCTAAAAACCTCATGCCTTCAGTATAAATAACATAGTGTTAAAATGTTTCTAAAAGTCACCAGAACAGTATACAATAGATTTTGGGGATTAGGTCAGGTAGGCCCTGGGCACAAAAAATCCCCTAAAATCTCAAAACAATCCTATAAACCACCCCCCTAAAAACCTCATGCCTTCAGTATAAATAACATAGTGTTAAAATGTTTCTAAAAGTCACCAGAACAGTATACAATAGATTTTGGGGATTAGGTCAGGTAGGCCCTGGGGAAGGGAACAAAGGTTGAGTTTAATCTTTAGTAAATCATGTGAAATTGCACCTGCATATCTGGGATGATTGCTAAATAGGATGCATATCCATCGTATAATAAATGAGATGATTGTTAAGGAAAATCACAAGAATTCATGGTTGGGTAAAATCAGGGTATGCAATAGAACAATGTAGGTTTAATAATTAATATATAGTTGTAAAACGAAAAGGGTATAAAAACTTATCCTTCTTGAATCCATGCTGGAGTCAGATTTGGGTCTGTACCCCTGACCTCCAGAGCTCTTCAGTAAAAGCACCTGCATATAATCATTCTGTGATTGATTATGTATTCCAAATGCTAACAGTATCAGTGGGTGAGGAACTTCTTGCTATTTTGTGGCTCTTTTTGGTAAGCCGTGTGGCTGTTTTCTTAACTTTCATCCAGGTCACGCGCCTGTGGTGCGCCCATTAACCTTTTTGAACTCAGAGCTATATTCCCTGCTTACATATCTATTTTGTGTCCTGGTAAACTAAATGAGTACATTATCCCACTGCTCGTTCTATTCAAAGGACTAACTACCACATGAACTTTTAAGTGGCACCCTTACCCAGGAGAAGTTATTGAGAAAATGTAACGAGATCTCACATGTGTTGTTGCATTTTCATCCAAGGAATAGCAATATTCCATAGGTGACCAAGACCTTTTCTGACACTAGGGTAGTGCAGTGAGACCTCTTTGACAAGTTTGTTTGACACCACTGGCTGCATCTATACTTAAAAGTGCAAAACACCTGGGATTCTTCTCAGGCACTGAAAGCAGCAGAATGAGCCTGACCAGTAATGGCTTAACTTGCTTATCCTCTGAGAGAAAGTAATTGCATGTGAACTACTCATTAGAAATCATCTCTGGCTTAAGGTAACTCCTTACCCATGTCTGAGAATTGATTCAAGGAGTTCTAGATGACTTAGGTCAAAAATATGTCACAGACAGGTCTAAGTATATAATGCTGTAGCTGATAAGGTTCCTGTGTCCAGATATATTCCCTGGCACTAAACAAGCTCAATTTATTTGTGCAGATATTGCCACAGGATTCTTGATAAAAATATGGATTTACTATTATAGTGTAGTACACAAATGTCTCATGCTGCCATGTGTCTTTCACCCCAGATGCTTCTGAAGATACTGAGCAAGAATAAAACATGGTTCCTAGAATAAAAATCCTTTTAAGGAAACAGTTCCTGTGTATTCTGTAGATACATTTGAGAACATACTTAATCCACTGAAGCTGAGGATAAACACATTGCCCCAGTGCAGTCACCTCTCAGGTAAAACATGCATCTGCTGAAGGAAATAAAGAAAAGAGTCTGTAGCCCACATTCAGACCAAACTTGTTTTACATGGCATGACTTGGTTCCTGCCTTCTATTAATGTTGTCTCAGCTCCAGGTAGTGTCAGTGCCAGTTACATTCCCTTCAGTGAGCCACAAAAAGCACCTACAACACTTTGCACGCTCAACCTGGAGGCAATCTGTTACCACTCAAGTGCTCATTGAATGGAAAATGATGCAACAGTTGGCTAGCTGGAAACATTATACTATGCAATAAACAATGTGTTTTTCTGTTGTCTTGTCTCTGACCCATCACAGACAGGCAACCATCAAGATATCCCTTGTGTGGGACAATAGAGGATAAACGCATTGCCCAGGTAAGGTAACTGAGAATAAAAAAATGTTAATGATGAACGTAACCAGTTGAATAGGTCTTCCTTGTGTTTTAATGTGCTTGATATCCCAGAGAAAATAGATGAATACTTCTTTTGTATCCTCTTCTATCAAATCACCAGCGTATTGGGTTTGAGTTTTTAACATTTTAAGAAGTGTTATTAATGAATTGAGAAGTATATAGTTTTGTTTTTCTCAGAAAAGAAAACAAAAAATGTCAAATTTGCTTATTTTTTTCAATAGATTATTCTTTTATTCTTTTTCTTTTTATGTGCTTGTACAAGACCTCTCCTCCACAAAACTCTTCCTTATCCTATTTGTTTATCCTAAAACAAAACAACAATTTCAAAGTCTAACAAGTGAATAGTCAACCATTTTAAATGAAAATATAATATTTTGCATCAAGTTTTTTTGTTTTGTTTTGTTTTGGGTTGTTTTGTTTTATTTTGTTTCAAATAGAATATACACTTTCACTATCAAGAGGATTCTTAATAGTAAGTGAGAGTCATTGATCTTACCATATCCCTACGGTGTCAGATTCAGTGTGAAAAAGTCTGAGCTTTGCCACTTTTTCAAAAGAAGTTCCTCAACAATGTTATCTTCAGGTAAGCTCTGCCTTTGCAGATATTAATTGTCTTGATTTAGTAAGTCCAGCTGCCAAGTACATTTATGAGTCCTATTATAATGACATATAAAAAAGCCAAAAGTGAACAAACAAACAAAAAAAACCACCAAACCAAACTCATAGCTATTTAGGAATGTGGCTGAAAAATGAGAGGGCACCAAAAACCACTGCCAGCAGGTTGAGAGAAATGATCCTGTCACTCTACTCAACCCTGCGAGGCACATATGGAATGCTGTGTCCAGGTCTGGGCTCCTCAGGACAAGAGAGACAGGGAGCTCTTGGAGTGGGTCCAGAGGGTTACAAAGATGATTAAGAGACTGAATCATCTCTCTGATGAGGAAAGGCTGAATGCACTGGGCCTGTTCAGCCTTGAGAGAAGACAGATGAGAGGGGACTGCATCAATGTATACAAATATTTGAAGGGAAGCCTCAGAGGATGGACTAGGGTTCTGCTCGGGGATGTCAAGCACAAGAGGCAACAGACTGAAACTGATACCCAGGAAATTCCACGTGGACGTGAGGAAGAACTTCTTTCCTCTGCAGTGACCAAGCACTGGAACAGGTGGGTGTGGAGTCTTCCTCACTGGAGATATCTCAAAATAATCTGGACACAATCCTGTGCCATGTGTTCTGGAATAGAAAACAGTGACTTCTCCTTGAATAGAGAGGTTGGACCAAACTGTGGTCCCTTCTAACCTAGCCCATTCTGGGATTCTGTAAGCATTATCCAGGAGATCCGAAAAAATAAACAGTCATTTTTGCTTCTATAGTCCCATAACTCCTTGTTTCCTTATCTTTGCCACCTTCCCTTCCAAGATACAGCTACGAGTTGCCCTGTCTAAGAAGATGCCATGGAACAGTTCAGCCCTGTGTTCTGAATTTCAGAAGCTTCTGTTTCTTCTCTCTTTTGCATTCAACAGAAATATGGTTCAAGGGTTTCTTTTTACCTGAAATATGCTGGAGATAAATCTTGGAACAGATGTCTGGCTGTGTATTTGACCAGGGGCCTTGCAACATTACAGAGTTGAGAAAATTTTTGACCTTGGGATATAAACTTTACATATGCAAAGTTTTGAGACTTCACTATGGAATTGTCTATTCTATATCCACAATGCAAGTGTAGTATTCTTACAACTGGGGGTTTGTGAGATAAGTGGTATTGGCAAAAAGCCGTTTTCCATTAAGAAAACGTTGATAAATTCCTATGTCTCTGTTAAAGCTCTGACAAACTTCTGTCTAATAACACATTTCAGGGGAGACACAGCTGAAGTTTCAGACTTTCAGCCTCTGTTACATAGAGAGTTGCACTTCTCTAGTCCATGTTTACCACACCTTATTTTAAGAGACACAAATATCAAAACAAAAAACCTGAAATACTGGTGCCTTTGAACTATTCTGTTCTATTCTATTCTATTCTATTCTATTCTATTCTATTCTATTCTATTCTATTCTATTCTATTCTATTCTATTCTATTCTGTTCCGTTCCGTTCCGTTCCATTCCATTCCATTCCATTCCATTCCATTCCATTCCATTCCAGCCCTACTTTTCAAAAAACTGAGAGGATGGTTGTTTCCAGAGAGTTTTCAGATCCTGGACAAACTGTGTTTTTTCCTTGGTAGTGGGTACAGAGACCAGGGCCACACAACTTCTAGCTTGAGTGCCTGAGCTGTGTGTCACAATAAGTTAGGCAGAATTCATCTAGGCTTTCATACAAGCTTAATATATAAATGTACATTTGTATATTGAGTCCTGGAGAGTGTGTTGATTTAATTCTTTAATTACAGTGCCGCTCTGTGTTATTCAAGCATCTGTGTAATGCAAAGTTCTTGTCAGCTCTGTAGTTCACTGTGAGATGTATTCAAACCCTCCCCAGGTGGCATCTGTTGAGCGAGACTGTTTGCACTCATGAGGCTAAAGATCCTGAAAAACTAAGGATGAACAATCAATGAACAGTTAACAGTGATGGACATGACATAAGACAGATACATATATTTCATCATAATGGAAACCAGCAGTCACATACACTGCTGTAAATGGTCATGGGCCTTAAAATAATACTGAATTTGTCACAAAATATTGCTGCAAAACTCTGCCAACAGGTAAATGTTGACTATCACAGTGACATATTTCAACTACATTTTAACTAGTAGACAAATATTATATGACTAAACAATGATATGACTACACAACATTCCCTCTGTGGCAGAGTTTTGAGACTAAAAAATTAGATGGGGTTAAATGTTGGATTATTAAAAGTTTTCATATAGTTAACTGATTCAAGATTCATCTCAATTGAAATTCCCACATTTCCAGTTGAATAAGTGTTGTCACAAGGCTGTATACCTTAAATGGTAGGTAGAGGACTAAAGCAGATAGGAGAACCATGTCACTTGGTCTTCATAGGATTTACTTGTTTATGGAAACTGTGCAGCAATTAAAAAGGAGCTTCTTATTAGAAAGAAAATAAAATGTGGACAACTGTAGTATAAACACTTTTCACCCTTATAACTGTAAAAATAATTTACATGGTATGGATATTCATAATGCACTCAAGTGCTACCTGATTTAAAGCAGTGTTAAACAGTGACTCAGCTGGCAGAACTGTTTTAAAGGGGTAAAAAATAAAGTGGATATACTGGCTGCTCAATAAAACATGATCAGCAAAGAACCTAGAAGTGATATTTTCTCTGTGTGTTCATGGTCTACAGACACAGTCCTGTCTATGTTTTTATTCATTTATAAGAAAATTATCCCAGCTACTTTTCCTTGTTATTTATGCCTCATTAACTGCTTTCTATCCAAACTATATGAGGTCCATCTTTGGAGCAGGTAGTTTTTGCACCCTAAATGTTACTCAAAGAAAATGACAGCAGTAGTGATCTACAGATTATTTCACTGTTTACATGACATATGCTTGGCAAAATGAGACTTTTTAAATCAGATTCTCAGAAGTGCTCCACACACTATCCCCATTGTCTTCTTCCTCCAACTCTTCAGCTGTTCACTGCTGCTCAGAGAAACACTTGCCATATTTCAGCCTTTTACCAAGGAGTTCAGTAGCAGATAAGATCCCAGCTGCATGTCCATCACTGACAGATTCCTAGGCAAAGGTTATTTTATTTTGATCATTGCTTGGCTCAGATCTCTTTGACCTCACTGCTGAAGGCAAAGGTTGTCTCTTACTGAAATGCATCTAAACCTCTTGTCACAGCTGCTGATTTGCAGAAATGAAAATGCATTTTGGCCCCTTCAGTTACATTCTTTTTTCTTTCTTTCTTTCTTTCTTTCTTTCTTTCCTTTCTTTCTTTCTTTCTTTCTTTCTTTCTTTCTTTCTTTCTTTCTTTCTTTCTTTCTTTCTTTCTTTCTTTCTTTCTTTCTNTTCCTTCTTTCTTTCTTTCTCTCTCTCTCTCTCTTTCTCTCTTTCATTTCTTTCTTTCTTTCTTTCTTTCTTTCTTTCTTTCTTTCTTTCTTTCTTTCTTTCTTTCTTTCTTTCTTTCTTTCTTTCTTTCTCATGAGAACTTTAATTCATTGTGATGCAACTTGTGAGGGTTTTTTTGCAGTCCCCATTAACCACGCTGAAATAACAACTGAGAGACTAGTTCCTCATTACACAGCTATAAAATCTACAAAGGTGCAAGGGGAAAAAAAATTGTTTCCTCGGGGTTAAAAGTAAAAAATTAGCCCAACATAAGCAGAAGCTGACTGCAGCTTCACATCTCTTAACATTTTCGGGTTTTGTTCAAAAACCCCAGCTTTCATAGTGTTTCACCGACCTTTCTTTTTTCTAGTTTTATAATTATGTATATGTGTGTGTGCATGTATGTATGTATATATACAGAGAGAGACATACACATATCTACATAAATATTAGGTTACATTTAAGAGATTTAGGAGAAGATCAATGCTTTCAAAGAACAGAATGACATAACGTTTTCCAGAAGTGATTACATTGTAAGAGGATGGCTTCGATAAAATTGGATATTAGTTCACAAGATTTTTTTCTTCATTTTTAGTGACTGGAAAATGTAGGACCAGATGATTTCCACAAATGTTCTTATGTATATCTCTCTGATTTAATTAGCACTAATTCTTCATGAGAAATGGCCCATAATTTTGATGACATAGGGAAATTTTTTCTTAAACACTGACTCCATTCCCTGAACTGTACATAGCACAAAACAAGAAATACAGGATCAGTCAAACTCAATTGGTAAAGCTTCCTGTTCAGTCCAGAATTCTGAGACAAAAAGCGCAGTCTTGGTGGCTTCAGAGTGGAAAAATATGCAATAAGCATTTCTAAAAAGTTTAATAGGGAGATCCTGGCTTCCACTCAGAAGCAAGAGGGTTTACATTGGGACTGTTTGGACAATCAGATTTCTAGCAAGGACAGCAGAGAAAAAATGTGTAAATTGGAGATAAAATGTACTTCTTGGTAATGAATGCATTTTAGCAGGCCCCCATGAGGTATGGAAATGCATTTATCTCCATTTTACAGATAGAAGCTAAGGAACAAAGAGAAGAAGTGACTTAGTCAAGGTCACACAAGATCCGTACAGCAATGGTGAATTCAGCTTTTGGTGCCAGATTCCCCTCAAGTAAGGATACCATTTGACTGAATTTCCCAGACATATTTCCAAGGAAGAGAAAAGAAACAAACAAGCAAACAAATACACAAACAAAAAATGAAGACTTTGTTCTGACAGAGTAGTTTTTTGAACTGTCTATTGGATCCCTGGAGTGTTGGCCAAAATATCACTATGGACACCCTAAACAATTTTATGAAGCTTGCACAGTACAGATGCACCTTGAAGGCACCTATAAGTAAACAAATGCTACACGATTGCACACACAGGTGCTGTAAGACCAAAGGCTTTACAGATGTGCCAACCTTCCGCCAATCCATTTATCAACTATACAGCGCTTACACAAGGAATGTGTTGCATCTTAGAAGCTCTTGATTCTTTGAACACTCGTTGTGCTGTCAGCTTCCCCCTGGGCCTCACAGCCAAAAACATCCATTGATGGAAAAATACTGGAGTGTAATCCCCATCCATACACTAAGTTGGACCTTGGACCCCACAAACTTCTTACAGTCTTTGGCTGATGAAAAAGTCTTAGATGAAAGCATAAGACCCTTTTCTTAATATTACACAGATATTCTACTCTTTCATCCAAAATGTTACTGGAAAAAACAACGGAAGTCAAAAGCAGCACTGAAAATTAAGTAACCCCACCCTGCTTACAGGCACACCCCTTGCATGTGAACCAATGTCACAGAAGCTCTTAGAGCTTAGGAATTTCTGTGGAGGTCATAAAAAGTTCTGATTTAGCTGCTGCCCCCCCACTCTACACATGAAATTCTATTTTACATTCCCCATCTCAGAACTGCTTATGATAATCTTTTGTTTTCCATGAATTTCATGGAGTCATTCTACTTCTGATCCCCCATTTCTGAGCTTGGTTTCATCAATTAACCTTGTGAAACGATGCCTGTATGACCATTAAGAATAAGATGGAAGTAGAAGCTGTGAAGCACAATTACTGCTCTGTGAACCATTTGTTAGATGCGGCCTAAAATGTATGCTGATCTGAGTACAAACACAGAGACTTGATTAAAGCAAAAAGCTAATTCATATTTTGGAGGGGAATAAATAAATAAATCAGCATAACCATCTGTGCTGTGTGTATCAGAAAGATCTGAGGAAATACTCCTTCAAAGTTCTCCAGGATTATTCAGCTGCAAGACCTGTAATGTTCAGTCTGACATGAACCAAGAAAGTAATAGGTAAACTCATGATAATTGGTAAATATTTTCTTGGTAATAGCTATTGTTTTAATGTGCTGATTTCCACTCTAAAGGAATCCTAAGGATTGTAAGGTCTGTATGCCCCACTATAGATTTATTAGGCACTGTCTCAGAGACAAACAGCATGGAGTAAGAGAACAGCAGCTCCTAGACCCTAATCTGCAATCTTTCACCGATACTCAGTGCAGTGTCTCTTGCTGTGGGAAGCAGTGTTAAGTAATTAAAATTATAAAATCCATTCACTGCTATTCTCTAATGCTACTGGTGTGCAGACTTTTTTTTTTTTTTTTT
>WBMY01010418.1:52224-62910 GCA_013397315.1 Donacobius atricapilla
ATATAAATAAATATATAAATAAATGGAACCCTGATGGGGGAAAATGAAGCAAAACCTCTGAAAACAGCATCAAGAGGCAGAATGTCAAAAAGCTTGGGACAAAACTTCCAGTCAGAGGTAGGTTCCATTGCTGAGCGGTACGATGTGTCAGTACGTGTGACACTATCTCTGGATACATCAAAGACTGAGCTAGAAACATCCTTACTACAAAAGGGAGCACTGGTTGCGCATCCCTGAAAAGCAATGGTATTGACACAAAAGAGCTTGTCAAAGATAGCAAAGGGAAATACCAGCAATAGTTTTGCACATATGATATTTCCATCAGTACATTGGAGAGACGGGCAATAAAAATGATCAAGGTAATGCTGGTCCCATCATTTTATGCAGAGAACATTCACTATGAATTTACCCTCTTTTATTCCTCAAAAACAAAACAAAACAAAACAAAACCCTTGCAAACTGTTACTGATTGATATGGGGCAATCACTATTCATTGAGCTGATGGCTGGGAAGGTCCATGAGGTCAGCCAACATGACCTCAAAAGAGTAATAGATTATTATAACAGTATCCAGTGGCCTTAGCCAAGTCCAGAGCCTTGCCAGACTCTCTATATGGAAGAACTCTTGTTGGGCCAATGAACTTATAATCAAACTGAATAAAATATGGGAGATGAGAAAGTCATGATGTCAGAGTAAAGCTGTAAAAGAATTTAGCCAAGAAACCAGGTTCTCTGACTTCAAGGCTAGTATCTAAGTAAGGAGTCTTTTATTTCTTTATGTTGTCATTGTTATTTGAAGATATACNGCTTGATGTGTTCTCAAGAATTAAAAGAATGATGGTGGTACTAAGGTAATTGCTGGAGTTGTCCTTAGTTCCTTCATCTATGAGAGACCAAGAGAAAAACAAGACAACTGAACTAAATCTAGTTCTCAGATGCAAGTGCATCACTAGAAATTATGATTTTAGTGCCAGTACAGAAACTGTTGTAGTCAACACATTTAAACTAATATTTAGCAGGAGGAAGTTTCAGTAGAGGAATTTATAGTTATGTGCTGATTTGTGTATCATTGGGATATATACTATGTTACATTAAATAAAATATGTAAAAAAACCCTCTATAATAAATTATGGCACTTACAAGTCCTTAACTTATGAAAAATAAAAAAAGGAGTTTTAATTTTTTTTTCAATAAACATAACAGCTACTGCTAGCAGAAATTCCTATAAATGTGTGTGAGGTGGTTTTGGTTTGTGTTTTGGTTTTGATTTTGGCTTTTTTTGCTTCTTTATTTTTGCACTATGTGAGGTCATAGTTAAACTGGCATAACTTTCATAAAAGTGTCCTCCATTTTAGTGCCAGGCAGAATCTCTCTTCCCAAGAACAGTACGTTAGTACATAAATTAGAACAAGGGACAGGACACATAACCTTTCTTCTTCTTTTGCTTATTGGCTCCTTTTTTTGTGCCATTTTGGCAAAGTTGCAGTGTTATTTTGTGGTTTAGATTATCTGCAAAATGGATGTATTAATAATTACCTTCTTGCAGAGGTAATTATAAACTGTTTAATACTGATTAATAATTAGAAATGTTTTAATCCCCTTACAGGAAGGGAATTAAATGCAAAGTACTATTATGACTGTTAATAATGCACAGTGAACTTTCATGCTTATATGTAGTGGTTTCCTCTTTTATCCATTTCCCAGCTTAACACTTACTTTTTAAATTGAAACTGTATTAGGCAAGGTTATTCAGGAGAAAGCAGAATGGTGCATGCAAGGGTAAATTTGAGGTAGAGTGGGTTATTGAAAGGAAATGAAGCCTCTGACTTTATTGTGTCTTACAATAGAATGGAGGAAAGCAGCACAAAAGAACTATTAGTATTAATATGAATAATGACCTAAAAATATTCTACTTGTTAACCATGTAATCAATTCTGTGGTCTCAATGGATGTCTATCTTCCCTTTTGTATATTTGTGTATTATAATTTAAATGCATACATTATAATGACTTTTTTTCATTTACTGGCTTAAAGTGTGAGAGACGATTCATTTAGCAGTCAGATATTTATTCATTTCTATTGGATTGGAATTGCAAAGTCCTCCTTAGCAGATTTAGTACACTAATAGTTATTCCATAGGATAGTAAGGTTAACATGGGGATGTTGCAGGGGTTTCTAAAGCCGACGGAAGCATCTGGTTCTCAGCTCTGGGTACTGCTTGTAGACATATTGTTCAGACAGGTTTCAGTCACTGGACCACCAGTGAGCTTCACTCCAGAAAAATACACATTTTTTGTTAAATTGTAGCCTGATGACACTTATTGAGTATTTGCAGGTTGGCAGGCCAAAAATGGAAAGTTAGGACACTTGTCGCACTATTCCTGATGACAAGTATCAGACAGAATATTTGATTTTATTGGTATGAACTTTTCTGCATTGTTTTGTCCAGGAAAAACAAGCTTGTTTGACTCCAAGTTGGTTGCCAATTATTTAAGAGAGGTTTGGGGTAGTAGTTTCTGGAAATTATTGAGGTAAATAACATCTAATGACTCTAACCTTGCTGTTCCTTCTTACCCAGTGTAGAACAGGTGCTGGGGTTTAACTCCAGAAGGAGCCACGCAACTGGTCAATCACTCCATCTCATGGGATGAGGGAGATATTGGAAAGGGAGCTGTGAGTAAAACTCGTGGGTGGTGATAAAGATAGTTAGAAACAAAAAATAATAGGTGTGCAAGGAAAGCAAGAAAAAAAATTAATTCACTACTTCTCATCAGCCAAGTAGGTGTTCAGCCATTCCCAGAACACCAGGACTTCACCACATGGATTTGAGGAGGATGAGTGCCACCACTCATCTTCTTCCCATTACCCCCAGCCATTATTGTGTGTCACCTCAAGGCTTTTTGTGCATGCCCAACCTAAAAACAAAACAAAACAAAACAAAACAAAAAAAACACAAAAACAAACCCCAAAAACAAAAACAGAAAACACCCTCAAAAAAGGACTACCCAATTTTATTTCTTACAATGCTATTTTTTAATACTATAAGGCTTCAGCTGCATCTTCAAAATACAACAAGTTGACTATAATGGTGTGTGTTGTATTCTGGATATCCAAGCTGTCTAAAATGTCACTGAAGTTCCAGGAAAATGAATATTCAGTGACCATAAAGGTCAATTAGATAGTCAGAGAAGCTTGTGGATATGGAAGAATAGGGGAACATCTGCATAAACATATGAAAGCAGTCCAGCTGCTGACCCTTACTCTCACACAGATGTCTGTCTACTCCCCATCTCAAATATAGGTATTCATGTAGAAAAGCTGTGCAGAAAGACATATGGATAGCCACATGTTGATGGATGGTTGATTGGCTAAGGCTGTCACTGAGCAAAGAGATGATGAATAATTTTGCTAGGGATGAGAGCCAGTAGGTTTGAGCCCTGCACATCCTGAAAGCTGGAATTCCTTACTGACATATCAGTAAGGGGACATATCAGTAAGCTTTCCCTAAAAGCATCCCATATTGACCTGTCACCCCGTTGTTACAGAACTAGTTTTCAGGTGCTCTCTCAAGTCTTTAGAACCATTTTGCTTAGAAAGAAAGATAAAACTCTGACATGTGTGTCCTACCTGCTGGACATTTCAGTTTGAAAGGAGGAAAGAGAACAATGTTTCAGTCTGGAAGGGAACCTAATTTCATCTGTAATTCTGTTCATATTTCTCATAGATTTCCACTACTGTCTGTGCTAATAATGTTCCTTACCACCTCCCTCTTCCTTGCACAAATTTTGCTTTGGTTCCATCTATTCCTTTCCTTCCGATAGACTACAGAACTGCTCATCCAAAGTCATAAATTCTCACAAGTATGATACACAATAGAGACTTAACGACTTTGCCTTCTGGGTCCAACAAAGACTTTAGAATCTCTCTCGCTAGCATTAACTTCTACCTTTTTAATTTTCAGGAGAACCATTTTCTGTAAAACTTAAATCTTTTTTCTTAAAACCATAGATCTTTGTTGTGACCTTGCTCCTTTTAAACAGGTATAGGAGCCACTAGGGAATGCTACTTTTCCTATTTCGCCTGGTCAGCTTGTGCTGGCTATTTTCTACTACTTGAGCAACAGCCATCCGATGTATCATTATGCCAAATATGTGGATCATTGAGGAAATTTATTCCACAAGGTTTTATTTATTTATTTGTTTCTTTCTTTCTTTCTTTTTGGTCTGTTTTGCTTTTGTTGATTTTTTTTTTCTTGTTTTTTTTTCACTGAGTTGGATTATCAGGGCTAATGGAAATCACAGTTTAGATTTGTTTCATGTCTTTTAGCTAAGATAATAATAGTGCAGTTAAAAGCTGCTGTTTGAAAGAAATGAATTTATGTTCTATTGCTACTTTTCTGTATTATTTAATCAAGACAATCTCAATACCAGCCTATTTGCACTTAATTTGTGATTTTCAAGTAGGTACACTATAAAACTTTTTTTTTTTTTTAATAGGAACTAGAGTAAACTATTAGCTAAGCTACTAGAGAAAAGGCAAGTGAGATTTGAGAAGCTTTGACCTGTTTGCTTCAAAAAAATCAATATATGAGAAATGGTACATGGGTTTTTTTGCCCATTTTCCAGCTGTAGAAAATGTACCTTTTCAAACAGATTAATATTAAAAAAATAACAACGAGACCAAAATCTTTGAAAATTACATCTGACAAATTATCAGGTTGGGTGGGATTTTCTTTTTTGCACTAGGTGTTGAGTTAGGAACATGATTGGATTCTTACGGATTTACAAATTTGCCGTTTTCAAAATGAATCTCAGCCAACAGGCCATATTCTGTTCTCAACTAGAAAATTTGGGTTTAATGAAAAGGATCTCTAGTTACAACATCTGAAAAGTTGCAAAAACACATTTTATCACCACCTCTTACTACAGTGTTTCCAGGATCCCCCTCAAACAAACATTCACACAAGTCCTAATCTAACTTTCAAGCAAATGGCAATGTTTCACAGTTTACAATGCTGTCAGCTCACAGAGAATTCTAATCTGGGATAGCACAGGATGTCCTTGCTTCTTGTATTGAAACCTTACCCTGACCAGTGATTGCTAAATGTTGACATTCACACTTTTTTTATTCTTTTCTTAAGAAGGGGAGGATATGAGACCAGTGAATAAGGAGGAGAATCAATTGGGCACCAATTGGCCTTGCACAACACACACAGCAAACCTGACAACAAAGCACTGGTTTGTATTTTTATATAAAGGATTCAAAGGACTTAAGAGTTGTGTGAATTCAGACTTTCAGGTGTGATTCATTGGACTTTAAATAGATATACACAGAGAAGACATTTTCATCTGAGCTGGTGACTGCATACTTTCTCTGGGAGAAATGGGGAGAAGTAATCACATCCAAGGTATGATTTCTCTCATTTTAAGGCAAGGTTCTAAAATATGCTGTGAAGCACATAATCCTGTTCACTGGCAGTAAGGCACAATGACTTCAGGTGCAGACAACATTGTGCATGTTTAAAGCTTGATAAAAGCTAGCTCCTAATTGTCTAAGATATATAAATTTTATACAAAGATGTTTCTACTCTGCTTTAAAATACATTTCTATTTATGCTTTGTTTAAGCAGTTCTGTAAATCTCACAAAATACCTACAAATCAGGTCCAGAAAGACGTGTCATAACTATACTTTTAGGATTTGATAGACTCTAATAATAATTTAAAATTCCCTCCAGGCTTGGAATGCCTCCAGATTAAAGTAGTAAAAATTTTCCCCCAGAAATATCAGAATCTAGGGCTGTTAGCATTAACACACATTGACCTTAGGAATAACACACTTTTTCTACTACTGAGAAAAAAAAAAATATACACCACATCATAGAAAAATCTGAAGTAAAGTATGTAGGAGTTAAAAAAAAAAAAGCTTGAAATGAAGAAAAACACCCAAAACAACAACAGTGTGTGTAGAGGGATTGGTTTGAGGTTTTTTGTTCTTTTTTTTTAGTAAGAACATTTCCCACAGCAAAGACTCTCTGGAATCCAAGTCTTTCTTTTGTACGCATTCCCCTATGTGCTGCTTCTTGAGTGTCCATTTGTTTGCTATGGTAATTTATGTCAGTCTGTAGTGTATTATACACCTAATGCACAGCTGGTCTCCTAATGTAGATTTCTTCACTCTTGCTTTCACACAACCAAGTACTTATCTTTCCAATTATTTTCCATGGTCTCTGATTCTCTAGGCAGCATGATATTTGTGATTGCCAAGCTTCTGGAGCTGCCTGGGTACATTAAAATCCAAATGTTAATGGTTTCTACTTCCTACTGGGTAAAATGGGAATTTTTCTTTTCCAAACCACACAGCTCATTGTTCAATGCTTCTTGGTACCATACCATGCTGCAGGAAGTATATGAAAAAGAGAAATATATTGGTTAGTTTGTTTGGATTTTTTGTTTTGTTTTAAATCAATCTGTGTTGCAAAACATTAACACACACACACACACAAAAGTAGCAATTGTTTCTTAACTGTCTTAACATCATTCTTAGACTGAATGATGGTATTTCAGATCAATTGAAGCAGTTTTCAATGCCAATCTGAGCATTTTCATGGCCTCAGCTAGACACGGACAGTCAGACAACTGGAAAGATAAAGATGGCTCCACACAAAGATTTTAATGCATTTGCTTTGCTTTACATTTGATGTGATATATAAATGTGCTAGAGCTAAACTGAATTGGACTGAATTGGAAAGAAATAGATGCCCAGGTATCTCCATAGTTTCTCAGATTGATTGCTGAACTTGCCATCACCACACACCCTCAGTCACAGTAACAGTGACACTGGGGAGAAATTGCTCTCTTGGAAGAGATTAGGCATAGTTTTTAAAGCCAGAGGTAAATCAGTGTGAATTCTTCATTGTGGTATTTGTACATGAAAGATTAAGAGCTTCCCATACCATCCACTTACATGTGAAGGCACCAGAGTAGATTGTGAATAAAGTAATTTGAGAATAAAGAGCAGCAGTGGTGCTGCTTTCTGCTGCATGAACAGTTGGTAGCTTCTCTAGGACTTCCAGGTTATTCATAAAAAGTCCCTTTGACAGAGCTGTTGGTAGAAGGCTTTTCACACTGAGAACCAGGACATGTACATCAGGCATGCAACCCACAAAAAAATAGACCAAAGAAAGAAATGAAAAAGAGAAGACACTTCCTTCAGTTTCTTCCATTTCGCAAGTGTTTTTTATTAGAGCTGCCATTAAATAGAAACGGTTTAGAAATATTTCAGTTTTGCATGGGACTTTCTCAGAGCTGCTTCAAAGAATCAGAATGAACAGAAAGCAAAAGGGTCCAAGGAATGCATACACCACCTCTGCACCACCCACTGGGGTAATTGACTCAGCCAAGAGGTACATATGCTCTTTTTGAAAACAAAACAAATCAAACACACACACACACACACAAAACAAGAAAAGCAATGAACAAACCAAACCAAATACCTTAGGAATTTCCATTTCACCTTGGTCCCCCTAAGGTGATATAAAAACCCAAGTGGGGGCAGGGGGGAAACCCCTTCTTAAATCTGATGACTGATTGAGCATCTCCACACTGTGTACCCCAGTAGGTGAAGGAGAGCATGAAATTCACTACTTTGGCGTCTGTGCTGCTTTCTCCTGCTACCCTGAATTACTCTTCATTTTGGCTAATATACTGTTGCTTGCTAAGATCATAACTAACTGAATGATTTTTCTCCACCTGTCTGAAGAGGCATGAAAAGTAATGAATAGGCTAAGATATCCTCTCACCCCTAGAAAATGTCCTTTCCAGGTCAAGGTTACAGTCAGAATGGTAAGAGGTGTGTGTGATGGTAGCTTGTTTCTGTTGTAATTGCTAGCAGACTAAGCAGACCCGAGCCTCCAGGGGTATCAGTCCATCAGTGATAAATTGATACAAAATATTCTTGAAAAGTTTGTTTTGTTACCATTATGCTAATATTTACTTAGTGGATATGAGTGTGTGTGAAATGCCTGCAATCCAAGGGACAATGAGGCACTTTAAATTAATAAATAACAATAACAATGATGACATCAGGGTCAAGAGAAAGAATGGCTAATGAAAAACATCACCTGAGCTCAGTCAGAGCACAAGAGTGAATCCAGCTTGATGTGCATGAAGGAATTCTGGGAATTTAACAATTAAAGGCTGTTTCTCCAGAGAAGTGAGGCCTCCATCTTACTCAACATTGTTAACGAAGTGTAATTCATTTCACCTCTCCCCCACCTTTCAAAATCAAAGTTCAAGAGGCCGTAGCCGACAAATTTCACAGAATAGGCATGCATACCTCTTCCAATGCCACTCATGTTCTTTAGGGAATATCCTCATGTTCTATTAATTATTGTACTTCTCTGGCATTATTATTCATGGACTAGCATCTCAAAATACTTGATTTAGCAGTGGTTCTGGAACTAATACTAATAAGTACAAGACTATGCCTTGCGTAAAACATGTTTTTGTTCTTAGGGGTACAGTGGAGGGTAATACTACTCTTCACAATTCAGTCAATTTTTACCATTTGTTTTCTTCCACACCTGTAAGCAGAAGGCTGCATTTTGGTTAATTACATTAGTTTCCATATTAAAGAGGCAGTGTTGAGAGCATAACATTCTGAACGCCACAGGAACACAACCCAAAGTGGTACTGGTGCCATGTGACCAGCAGTGAACCAACTGGCAGAAGTGTGGGCAGATAACCTGGTCCCACACTGCTATCAAAAGACAGGAATCCAGATGTTTAATAGAGGTAATGAGCTGGTTTTCACCCTCACAGAGAGGTGATAATCATAGATGTGGGGAGACTTCTCCAACAGGCAGGCAGGCAAACCTCTGTCCTGCCACAGCACTTGCTTGGATGTGAGGTCAATTTGCATTGAAGTATTTCTGCCTCAGACAATGGAGGTCATGGGAAAAAATTAACCATCAAGTGACTAGTAATTAATATCATAGTTTGCAAGATTTTGCATTTAATAGAGCAAAAGAATCTGACCTTAGTAGCTTAAGTGGCTGAAAGAATTTCCCTTTTGAAAGTCCTTGACATTAAATCATTTTTTCCTATGGAACTGAAAGGCCAAAGAATCAATATTTTAAACAGAGTGAATTAAATTACGCTTTAAAAATTACGTATTTTCTCATGCTTTCAGACAACTAAAGTTTTTCAAAGTAAAAAAGAACAAATTATGAATTTTACTGGTTTTTGAGCTTTGGTTGCTTTTTTGTTTGTCTGACTCCATAATCTCATTTTAGGGCCTTGAGAAAACTGGAACTTCAGCCTTACTTCATTAAATATTTCTCGTTAAATTGGGAAGTTTTTGCACCTGCATTTTGAAGACTGCAGATGTTTGTTGATCTGTAACCAGGTTTCAAAATAAGCTTCAGCTCTGAACTTTGTTCTGTAAGAACAGACTCCTGTGGGAGAGCATAGTCTTTNATACTGGATATCAGTGTGAAGAGCAGATTACAATGCTTAAATCTCTAATCCATGCCATGAAAAATTTCATTTATAGTCCCATGCTGAATTGTTAGCCATTAAAAATCTTTCATAGTACATGCAATTCTGTGCATTGTTGCTAGAGATTGCTTTGTATGGGATGTTTTATTAGGATAGAGAAATTTGGTGGATGTCAAACAACATGGAATATGTATTACAATTTATATACATATATATGTATTTATTTATGTCTAAAATGAAACAAGAAGTGCAATTTGATGACATGTAACAACACACCATGTATTTGTGAAAAGTATATGGCAATTAGTACTATAGTTTTAGAAAAAATTGTGCTATTATAGCTTTAATTCCAAAAATATACACACTCTAATATGGTAGTTGTCATCCCAAAAATATATGTGTTGTGATAGTTGTCATTATAGAAATATACATACTGCGATATCTGTCACTGTGAAATACATACTCAGTAATAGATGTCAGCAATGAAATATAATAATAATCATAACATCTAGCATTTTTCATCCTGGGTCCAAAAGAGCTTTAAAAATATAGTATCATGCCCAATTTTCAGATGGAGGAATTGCTGTCCAGAGAGGATAAGTGTTCTACCCAAGGTCAAGAAGGAGACCTGCAGTGGAGGTGGGAAGAGAAAGCAGGTTTCTTTTCTTGGACATTATGTTACATCTCATCAAAATTGGTCTGCATGTGAAAAAAATGAATATTCTGCCACAATGGGACCTGAGATTGCTTAGAAACTGACAGGACTGGCTCAGCACCTTGCAGAATCAAGGCTCATTCCCTTTGAACAGAGATAACAGCACAATTCACAACAAATCATTTGTCTGACAAATATTAGCTTCCTTCTACTTCCCAGCAGATCACAGCCTTCTCAGATTTCTTTGCTATCTGACAGATATCTGACATATTTTCTGCCTTTTTTTTTTNAACAGATGTTGAAATATATAGCTTACAATTTTAAGAGCTTTAAATAAACATTTTATTATATTAAAAAATGACTCAGAGTACATAAAATCTTATAAGCAATTTTTAATTTTAAAAATAGGCTGGCATTCTATCAAGTATCTAACTGTATACAACCCTCCCATGAACTGCACTAAGAAAAAATTGGTTTTATTTTGCAAGGACATGAATTCTTCTTCTGACTACATAATAAATATTCTTTTATTTA
>WBMY01010418.1:64718-78898 GCA_013397315.1 Donacobius atricapilla
GTTTCCAGGGCTCTACTTCTCCTGGGAGTGTTCTAACATGCTATAATGGACATACTTGATCTTTCGTGACTAAGGGAACTGCACATACTTCAAAATTATGCTGGCAGAAGGCTGCAGAGTAGTTGTTGTTTTTTCTCACAGTAACTCTTTGCTCAGCTTTGTTGATATGTGAGATTTAAAAACCTGGTTTTCTTCAGGAAAAACAAAGTTCATGCAGCATACAAACACTGGGCACAACCTTAGCTGACAAGTGAGCTAGACAGCTTTTAGGTCTAGTGGGAAAAAAGAATGGGAAAAAGAGGAGGGGGGAGGAAAGGAGATGAATCAGACATTTTCTCATCTCTGCTCCGAGTAATATTCATGCAAGGCCGTGCCATCTTTGCACCTGTTTTTCTCATTTTCTATTCAGCTTGTCACATTTGTTTACAATTGGTCTTATTTTGTCATTTTCTTTGTGCTTTCCACCCTATGCCAAACACACTTGGAATTTATTTGCAATTCAAGAAATGTATTGCTGATGAAGTGGGACAGTTTTTGATGGGTACTCCAAAGGGAAAGGAAGGGATTTCTGTGCACAGCATAGGTGAGAGAAGTGAGACAACAGGTTGAGCAGAATCAAAATATCCTCCTTGCTCTTCAGCTGCAGTAAAGGGAGAGCATTCAATGCTTACAAGAAGTTCAGTTCTTGTACAACAGGCAAGGGATAAATTCACTCAGAAGATTAAGAACTATAAAATCCCTTTTCATGCACCCATAACTTCGAAAATAATCTAACATAAACTTTCATGGAATTGGGAAGACCTGTAGCAGGGCCTTGTTCTTCCATGCATGTAGCATATAAGAAAAGATGAAAAAATTTCTATTTTAACACATTAACATTCATGTGTGGACTTTCTGAGAGATTTAAATATGTTTGTTTTGAAGCTGTGTTCATCCTGAAAAAAAGAAGGAAAAAAGAAATTAGCAAAAAGCCCCAGCCAACACCCCAAACAAATGAATAAAAAGAGTATAGGGTGTAAAAAGCCAAATCCCTAGTGGTATTAATTCATTTAAAGTCACGAGGAATAAGCCAATTTACACCAGAGATGGATCAGGATTTAACATATTTGAAATAATTTGGAAACTGTTTCTATTAATATCCTTCTCTAGCATATGCTAGGTTTCAGCAAACAACTGCTTTTGTTTTCGGAGTTTATTTTACGAATTAGTCACAGATTTTATTATTGACTATAAAGGTTACCAGATCTGTAGTGTAACATGGTAAATGAAGTGGTAAGTGAATTCATGTTTGGTAATTTGCCACTGTAATTAGTATGCATTAAAAATGGTGCTTTGCGCCACATTACATTTTTTTGTATGCTATAATAATATTAAGTTTGCAGAAAAGTCTGTTTTGGTGCCTATCTGTGTCATTCTGACCTCTGCGTTTGCATGACACATGAGGCTGGAGTAAGGGTTACTTCACAGGGTCATTCAAAAATTGTGGCCTTGGCCTCTGATGATCATTTCTATTCATCTTTTTGTGAGAACCAGGGCAGGGTGGGTGGGGTCACTTCCAGTGAACGTGGCCTCATGCCAGTAAGGCTCAGTGAATTTTTTCCCCTCTGAATTCCCTTTGCACATTCAACTAGCTAAATTATATTTCCCTGCTGTTAGCTTGATCCAAACCTGCAGAAGCCAATGAATGAAAACACTCACATCTTTTTCAGAGAGGTCCAGGCCGTCAAATTCACCCTGGAAGCAGCTTTCCTGACTTGTTCTGAGTTTATCATTTTTCTGACTCCTTCACACACTTGGTAATTCATTCAGATTAAGGACGCAGCAGCCCCTCTGCTCTCTCCTTTTAAATGCATGTGAAAGTAAACAAACATCATGCGACCTGTAGCAACATTAATTTGGCTGCACAAGGCAGGGCAGAAACTCTTTGCTGACTCTTTCTCCTTAATTGTGGTCATGCCTTAGCCCAACATGAAGTAAAACATTGTGATAAAGAAAATTAACTTTGGTGGGAATTCTTGGTTACTTTTCAGGGTTTCTCCTAATACCAGACTTCCAAAACCATTCCTGCCTGAAAACAGTTGGAACTTTGGTTCCTTCAATAATAAATTCCTCCATGGAGCAGAATCCATCTCAAGATGATGCAGGTGTTGGCAATATTTCTGATCTTACTAAAGGATATAAAGATATTTATCTGTTTCAGAACATATGTGAGAGATCCAGAAAAACAGGCTGAATGTTAAAAAGCAACTTGAATAAATTTAGTTTTATTTAAATGTGTGGGTTTTTTTTCCTTTGAAATAGATCTAGCTTAGTTAGGACTGCAACTACATGATGTCAAGGCCCCTCCTAATGAAACCATTCTGTGATTCTGTGAATACTTTATATATTATTTACTAATCCATATACATGCAGACATATATATACACATATATGTGTATATATACATATATTTAAACAGTTTATATTTTAAAATTCCTGAATTAAAAATATGTCAGAAATAGTATATAACACATCATATAATGGATCTTAAGTTTATTATGTCATTCAGTATCTATTAAATGTCATTTAAAGAGTGAAAATATTATCACTGTTTAGTGTTATTTTGATGGTTGCTTTATTACTATATTATTATTATTACAGCACTGTTATAGCATCTATTTTGCTTCCTCATCCCAGAACACCTATTTTTAGCTCACTTAAATTAAGATATATGAAGCAGCTGAAGATTCATAAAGCTACAGAAGGATGAGCATGAATGATTTGCTATAGCAAAATAGTTTAGCATTAACCAAGAGAGAAATAAGAAGCAGAGGTCCTTGGAGGAGAGTGGGAAATACACTCTGGAAGCCACTAGTGCGGAGACCTGCAATTTGCCCCTTCAAAATATAGATCTGGGGCGGGCAGGTCTGCAGAACAGGGTTCAATGTGGAATAGGAAAAAGAATTTTTCTGGTCTGCTTCTGGTATTTATTGAAATGCCACAAACTGATTTAATAAGATCACATTTAGAAAGGAAAAGAAGGGAGAAAAAAGATAAACAGACTTATAAAATACCTAAATGTAAAGTAAGTCAGGAGAGCCAGGCCAATTCCATGTCTCAGTTCTAAATTGTTACACAATCTTAGAATACTTATCATCTTGTAAAACCAGGAGAAAAGAAAGTAACCTAATCCAGAGTCTTCTTCTCGAGATTGTTTCTCTTAACAGTAAAAACAATAGCAGTGTAAAATCATTAAAAATCTACATTGTGCTACTGAGTGATGCAACATTCATCTCACAATTTAACAGTAAATGGGATGGGTTAAGAGAGTTTCAAATAACCTCTTTTTTTGTTTTGCTTTGGTTTGTTTTTTGGTTTGTTGTTGTTTGTTTTTTGGTTTTTTGGGGGGGGTTTGTTCTTGGTTTTGTTTTGTTTTGTTTTTTGTCTCTCAACCAGGGACTGCAGAACATTTGAATAGCATTTTAGGATACATACATGAATAAATGGGACCCTCCCTATGGTGCAATGTGAGCTGCAGCACTGCCCAAAAATTTTTAATATTCATTCTTCATCTAATGCAGAAATGATTGTGCTGTTCTAGGTCTGCATTACACCGGGGGTCAGCAAGGATAATAATAATAATAATAGTTTCAACTGGTTTTAAAATACAGGATTCACCTCCTTATCTCTCTGCTTCTATAAACTTCCCCTATTATGAAGGGAACATCTATGCAATTTCAAAAGGATCTATCTCCACTGACTTTTTTTTTTTAATCTAATAATAAATTGATTTAATCTGTAATTCACAGCTATTTCAGGGATTCTATTCTCTCCCCATAAAACAAACTGAAACAGAAAAGTTTTTGTTTGTTTGTTTGTTTGTTTTTTCAAAAGGCCTCCCTAGCACTTCACATTATGATTTACTTTCTCAAAACCTTTCTCAAATTCTTTTCCTCTTGACCTGCTGTTGGGATCGGACCCAGATATTTTCTACCCTCCTAACTCACATTGTGTTAATTTCCTTTCCTGTCTGTCATATGGCACCTACTGCTTCAGCTTTACTTTACCTGCTATTTAAATCACAGTTCTTTATTTGATTTCTCTTTTATCAAACATATGTTAATTTCCTTCTTTTGCCCTCTGTGTCACTGCCTCCCCTTTACTCTAGCAGAATTCTCAGTGACAAAAGCTATGCCTTTGCTCCTGAGCATTAGGATATTTTACAGACACCCCTCCTTCTTCAGACCTATTCATCTTTATCTTTCACTGAACAACAGCACTGCAAACAGCGTGTGAGACAACACAGCTGAATGATTGATGCTCTCCAAGTCCTGAGTTTCTTTTCCTCCTTTATTCACACAATCACCCTCCTGAGTTAAGGGTTTCGGTTGGTACCTGCCATGGTGAGTAGGAAAACAAGGGTAAGCTGCCAAATCCTGCAACTGTTTTCTTGTTCTCATATTGCATTTCCTTATCGGTTGTGACAATGTGCCACAATTAATGATAGCAGAAATACCTATGTTTGATACCATATGCATCATACTTAGTGGTGATGGATTAGCAATCAAGAAAATTAATTCTGCCTTTACAAAGTAACATCTGAACTTTGAAGTTAGCAAAAGCTTTATAGAGTAGTGCAGATAAAAATTCTCTTGGAAATGCCTTAACTGTGTTTCTATTGTATCTACATAATTGGTCCCGGACTGAGCCCAAACAGAATGGTATATTTCCCGAGAATATTGAGGATCTCTCGCTAAAATTGAATTTCAGGTAGCCCCGTGAGTCTCCGGTAACACTGTACCTATATTAGTGCCCATAAGAAGGAGTCTGACAACAGAATCGGGTGCCTTGAACACATCCAGAACTCGTGGATGACCTTGAATAAATATCTACAATTATTCTGGGTTTTAATGTATAAAGTAGATTTAAAAATCTTCCTTAGTTCATTAATTACCTTTTTCATTGAAAATTGTTAATAAATTTGAAAACTTTCCACACTATAGAGACAACTATGCTTGTACCTTGATTGCTAGAATAATAAAAACCCAGTGATGGAAAATGTTATTCTGTCAATCAGGGCATTCTCTTTACTTCATATTCTATATTATCTTTAGATATGCACATACAGCACAAAGAAAGCTGCAATTTAAGACAGTTTTGAACACTGTTTTATCTAGGTTTCACGAAACACAGATAATTTACCTCACTGGAAAATATCATAGCAGCCGACATTGTGGCCTAAAATTATATACAATATTTTTGTTTCCAGATACCACTATGATCTTATCTATTTGAATTTAAGTAATCTATGTTATGACCCTTTTAAGATCTATAACATATCTATAAGATATATTTATATATANCCTGAAGCTGCAACGGTGTCCTTGGTTTTCGTGCTGGAAATGGTTTGTTTTGTCTAACTAGACTGTGGAGAGAACTTGCTAACACTTTATATGACGTTCAGAGAATTATAAAGTAATGCACTGCAGAATCTGGAAAATATGTAAGCTAAAACTTCAGACATCATAGGCTTGCAGCCTTCCTTTTGACGATCTGGAATTACTTTTTACCTTATATCATACAGGTACATGCTAGATGTCAGCCCTGCATGCAGCCATTCTCATTGTCTTTTTTTTTCCTTTTTTTTTTTTCTTTTTTTTATAACATTAAACTAGCAATTTAATGAGGGAACAGTATATAGAATTGTCAAAATTTATACATATGCTTGAGGTTGTAAGAGTTCTTCCCTGTCCATGGCAGGGGATGAGGGGTTGAAAATAGATGAGGTCTAAGGCCCTTTCAATCTCAAACCATTCTACAATACTCCAACATTGCAATGATTGTAATAACTTGATTTCCACTGGTTATAGATGTTCATGGCTACTTCCTCCAGTTACACCTATGACATGAACCTCAATTGTTCTATCTTTATTTAGCCGTCTCTGAAGCAAAAGAAATATCTGTTTATCAGGTAGAGATGGGTAGAAACACATCAACACAAATGCAGCAAATAAACTGAATGTGCTATATTCAGTGTTTCCTTGAACTAAACATGACTTTCCAAATAAACTGAACTCTGTGCTTGTGTTGGAAATTCTAGGAAGCAGCAGAAAGAGTTTATACTGTAATAGAGAACTGGTGAGGCTGAGAGATTTTCCACTGATTAAAACAAATGCCTGAAAATAGAAGACTGAACAAGTGGATGTGATGTTTTCGCAAATGAGAGGGCTCCTCTTCTGTTTCAGATGAGAGTTTGGAAGAGTTTACATGAAGAAAAAGTTCCCTTCAGCAAACAGTAACAGGAGAATTGAGCACTTGAATTTTTTTATATGGTATGACTTCATATATGTATTTATTTATTTATTTAATAAAAAAGTCATAAAAATATGTTTTGTTATTTCCACTTCCTGACATTTATTTAGTCAGAGGTCACTTTTTAGACAGGCAGATAATGATGATTAGAAGTTTCTAAAAGAGTTTTCATTCACCATAAATGCTAATAGTTTTTATCTACTGGAGGGTTGTTTATAGCAGTTTATTTTCATAACTGTGGTCTCTAAGTCTGGCTCTGAGAAACAGTAGGGCTGATAAACCATGAAAAAGCAATTTATGGAAGACCCTGTAGCCTGAATTGCTGGAAAGAAAGCGAAGTAAAGAATTTTAAGAAATGACCACTATTGATTGCCTCATACACTGGATGGCATTTTGCCTTCATCTTCAAGATAATTGGACAGGGGGATTATAAATCCATAGCAATAGAAGGCTTTCCTTACTAGACAGTTAATGCACTATAAATCAGCTAGTAGGAATAGCTCCTATGTTGCAGCCTATGTTTTCATTCAGCTCATTTGCACTTCAAAGCTGAAGTCAATAATTCAGTTCCAAGTAGGTGTAATTGGGGGATATTTACCTTTTGTAGAATATGAATACAAGCTGAGAAAATCTCTAAATTCAGTTGCACAGGATATTACTAGTCAGATCCTGGTACTCAGACATGTGGCCCAGTCTGCAGCTGAAGTCAAGAGCTGAGCTTGGACCTGCTCATAAATTCATCAGTTTGTGTGCTGTTGCTAACAATGTTTTGTCACTATTGGTGATCAATTGTTTTTTGCTGAAGTGGTAAGTATAGTCTTTGTTTTTTTTAATACTAAATAAGCAATCCCTTCCCTGTCTTATCTTTGTCAGAGTGGATGGAGGGAAGTCCCCTGAACTCCTTTTGTTCCAGCGTCCTACAGAAGGTAGGACAGAAGACACCTCTAGAAAGGCACAGCTGAACTTCTCAAATCATAGGTCAACGATTGGTAAATTTCAGCCAGTTTTGAAATCAAGGAAATAGAGTCAATAAGAAGTAGAATTTTATTTTCTTTTGTCTTTTCACCCACCATTTTTAATGGCATTTCTGCCAAACAAAACTCCCATCACAACAGGGATGAAAAAAATTACTTAATGTGCCTATCCATATGCTCCCTCCACACATACATACTCATGCTCGCAAATATTAGATTACCTTGTCTTGCGCAGGACCTGGACAATATTATACTGCCACACATTGTTTTGTGAGCTCTTTCCTACCTGTGTTATGTCTCAGAGCACAGAGAAATATGCATCCTTTTTAGTGCAACTTGCAGCTTTGAATGAAGTGAATGTACAGGCATTTTTATCATTCCCATCTGGCTCCATTTTCTACTGTGATAAAAAAATGGAATTGAGGTTAGGCAGAAATGCTCTGAAGTATCAGTTCCAACAGAAGATGAGGTAGGATTTTTTTTTCCTCTGTGATGATGCTTTTCAGCATTAGAATGTTTCTCAGGTTTAGTGGATGAGAAAGCAGATGAGAATAGGACTTTATTCCGTATTTTATAAATGGGAAATTAAGTTCTTCAGCTCAAGAGTTGTAACTTTGCCTCAGACCCCAGATCTGCACCAGTACAATATGAAGCTTACCTCAGCCATTATGACTGGTACCCAAATATTAGTTTTAAACAATCTGCTCTATTTGCTGGCTTTTAAGGGTTTTTCTTGTTTTGTGTTTTGTTTTGGTTTTTTTGTGTGTGTGTGTGTGTGTTTTGTTTTGTTTGTTTTTTGTGGGTTTTGTTTTGCTTTGTTTTTGTCTTGCACATATGCCTACATCGTTCCAGGCACAAAGCAAGAGATCTGATTTAAAATGAACCTAGGTTACAAGTCTAAGTTCCCAGTTTTGCTCAAGTGGGATCCTAACAGCCTGCTACAGAAAGGGTAAATATGCTACCTTACTCAGGAAATGGATCCTCTCCTTCCTGGTTGCATTTGTAAAATATTTTCTTAAAAATCAACTAAAACTACTTCTTGGCTTTTATAGATCCCTAAATTTGTTGGCTTAATTCTCATATTTCCTGGGGGCTACCTTTTTTTTTTTNATCTACGCTTCCCATGACTCCTCACAACTTCCTTTTTTAAGAAGTGTTTCCAAGTGTATAATAGATGTCATAGTATACTATGGGATACTGCCTTAAATCATGTTCTGTGTCTCCCCAGCAGCCTCAAATTAGGGGACTTTCTCAACTTCCTTGAGAGACTATTTAAAGCGCAACAGGCCTAGGTAATAAGGATTTCCTCCCCAACATCCCACTACAATTTTTTCATTTTTTTGCTATGATGAGTTACTTGTTGTCTGACCATCATTTAATTATAGCTCCTCGTTTTGATGTTTCCAAACTTTAGATATAGAAAATGTATGGTCAGACTTCATATTGGCAAACTTTGACTCAATATATGTTGATAAGGCTGAGGTTTCTTTATAAAGTTCCACTGGAATCACCTGTGATTGTCTAAGAGGAGTGTAGACAACTATTTGTGAGCCTCAGTCATTGAGAAAGATTGCAAATATCTCTTCGAAACATTTTATTCCAGTGATATTGCCAAAGCTATTTTAATACACACAAATGCTTATGAGGAACTTCTTCTAAATTATCTATCTTCTATTGCTAAAAATGCATAAGTTTTAATCAATTATGCAGACAGCTGTATTAAGTTGGTCTGAACTCTCCAGCAGCTCTTTTTTGTTTTATCCAAAATCTTTAAAACTGTTATTTCATCTACATAGACATCCTGAGATGGAAGAATTGTTTGAGGCACTATGCCGGGCAGCAATCCTTACATTTCAATGAGCCGTCTTTACTGCAGAAATGCAACATTTTACTCTTTTTCCTCTTTTATTTGAACACCGTAGATTTGAAAGCTACATTTTAAGAAGCTGGAATATGTTTGTAGAATGTCTCTTTGTTCCTAAGCATCTGCTAGAGCACAGACCCGTCTTTTAAAACCTTTTTCCAGTCTTCTAGAAGAAAGTAAAAATAATTGTCCAAACACACACACACACACACACACACACATAGAGGGAAAAGGAAAAAGGAAAAGAAAAAGAAAAAGAAAAAGAAAAAGAAAAAGAAAAAGAAAAAGAAAAAGAAAAAGAAAAAGAAAAAGAAAAAGAAAAAGAAAAAGAAAAAGAAAAAGAAAAATCTACAGTATTAGAGGAAAGAAAAATTTTATTAGTAAATTGGATGTTTGTCTAAAGGAATTCTACAATTTGTACAGATTCAGCTCTAGTTACGTGGGGAATAACTCAGTTTTCTGACCTTGTTTCTTCCTGAGTAATGTGGAAAATGACACTACACTCCTTCACCTGAATGTTGTGACCTTTAAGTCCTAATTTTCCAAAGACTACTGGAGATTAATTGAAACAAAGGAACATCTCCTAGGAGGAGCACTGAGGGAGATGAGTGTTTAACCTGAAGAGAAGGAGGCTCAAGGGGAACCTTCCCTCTTTTTAAAACTCTTGAAAGGAGGGTGCATCCAGCTGGGTGTTGGTCTTTTCTCACATATAACAAAAGGTAGGATGAAAGGAAATGGCCCTAAGTTGCAGCAGGGGAGGTTTATGTTGGGTATGCAGTGGAAGTTCTTCACTGAAAGGGTGGTCAGGCATTGGAATAGGCTGACCAGGAAAGTAATGGAATCACTGTCCCTGGAGGTGGAGATGTGGCACCTGGATACATGGTTTAGCATAGGATTTGGTAGTGCTGGATTACTGGTTGGACTTAATGATCCTAACGTTTTTTCTGACCTAAGCAATTCTATAAAACTTGTTTAAATATACACATCATCCCCACACTACATAACAATCACATCAGTGAATGTTGGTTTGAGACTCACGAATCACTCTGCAATTATTTATACTCTTTATTATTGAGTCTGAGTACTCTGTAAGTAAAATCACAGTGCCTACAAAGCTGAAATAGGGAAAGAAAGAATCATAAGTAACCAGGAAAGAGCAAAAGAACATTTTGTGGTATTCCTGATGTGCAAAGTTAATGTTATTTTCAAAAAACTAAATGAAGTAATATATTTTTTAATGGTGTCTCTCATAACTCATTAACAATATCTTATCCCATTAGCACATTAGCAACAATCCTTTGTATTACATTAGCATTCATATCATATCAGAATATATTGTTGCTAATACTATGTTGCAGTCGTATCATATTAGTGACTTTCATATCAGATTATTGAGAGAGGATACTAATAAGACATTTCAATTCAATTAGTAAGGTGAGAGAATTCCCTCCTTTCCAAGTCACTTCCAGATTTGCTCCTAAATATAAGCTGATGATATGCATCAGTGGAGTAATCCTTTTACCATCTCAAAAAACTTCACCCTTCAGAAACCATGTCTGTAGAAAGAAAAAATTGGAGTTGAGTCCTGTGCTCCTATCTTGCTAAACTCTGTGATCTTTCCAATTCCAGGGATGCTGAAGGGAAGAGAAAGCTCTCTCATTAGGCACAGCCCTATTGCCTTAGTTGACATGTTATGCTGTTTCCTGGGGTGTGTGTTGTGAAGCAGAAACCAACGCTTTGCAGGACCAGGCGTTCAGGTGGTGTGTTACAACTGAAACAGAAATACAGTTTTCTTTATTTAAAATTTCCTTCTCACTTGAAAAATCCTATTTAGTAAACTTCTGCTGAAGAATGTCGTGAATTACATTAATCTAAATTTTGAGAATTTGAAAATAGTTAGCCTTTGTAAGTGCTGATAGGCTCTCAGCATTAGTGTGCAATGCACAGCAATTTAGACCAAAACCTGCTCAGAAATGCAGTTTGAAGAGAAGGAACGTGCTTTGTTAAAAAGCATATACCTAGGACTCAAGTAGATGAATGGAGTCAAGATGTAAGATTGCTAACTTTGCTATTACCTTCAGTTTATCTAGTGTTCAGCACAGGCATTAATTTACTGTAAGTGAAGCGGGACTTTGGAAACCGCTTCTTGTCCACCTTTCCCCATTAGCTGGCCGTTACAGTAAGTGACCCCAGCACTATGATAGTGGAATAGTTATGTGCCTGCACAGAGCTCTTCCCCTTTAACCATGGCAGTTGTCACTCTGTGAGCTTCTGCTGTGCCCTATCTATAAAGCACAGTTACAGAGGCTGACTTTCCCCCAGATTTCCCCCACTGCGATTTTCACAGACTGAGGTGATGTATTGAAAGAAAAGTATTCCTCAGGTGCCTGTTCAAATCCAAGGATGTATCTACTCTTATTGCTAGCTGGAAGTCACTGTCGTATGCTGAATTTTCCCACTTTTGAAGGCTTTCCATTAAGGACCAAGTCCATGAGCATTAGCTATGATATATCTGGCAGTCAGTAAGAAGATACTGACCATATCTTTTAAGTCATCTGTGAAATACATGATGATTTACAGCATCACCCTGTCTCAAAGCAACAGTGAAATGTATGACTGAAATTTTAGCTACCTTTCTTTCATGTGAATATACATGCCCATGATGATTGTTAGCTCCATGAAGTGAACTATGCAGACAGTGTATACTAATGAATTGAGTAGTATCCCTGCTTAAGTTTTCCCAAATTGAAGTTATATTCATTAAATGACATTCAGACCTTTACCTGAAGCAATATGGCATCACCAATGCTGCAGCAATAAGCTCTTGTCAAAGACATTGTCAGTCATGAATGGAAGTTATCTAAGTCTTATCTCTTGCTAGCTGGATTCTCTACATAATGCAGCCAGGAGCAGAACATTCACTGTATTTGATCATACAAAGATAACACATTTGAACTCAAGTTTTTATTAATATTGGTGATATTCTGTATCATTTAAGTTAGACTTGTAAATTTCAAGTTACTGTGGGTCCTATTAATAATACTGCTGTTATAAGCATTTTCTCTATGATTTCTTCACCCAATTTCATTGTGTCTGTGATTCTTCAGATTGTCTGTGTAGTCCACTGGACAATTGGCCAACTTCTTGCAAAACAGACATGTTTCAGGTCCATCTTCTTTCAGCTGAGATCTATAACCTTTGAGTTGCATATAACTCTTTTCCTCACCTCCCCTCTCACTGAATTATTTTTCGCTCTGAACTCAATTTTCATAGAAACAGTGTGCCACAATTTAAAATGTCCAGTTATCTGTTGTTTAAGTCAACTCCTTAGAGTGCATTTAGTGAAGCTAAATTATCTCAACTTGAAAAATACTCCTTTTTTAAATTAATTAAATACCTTTTCAGTTACTAAAGATATGGTGAGGAAAAAAAAAAAGAAAAAANAAAGAAAAAAGAAAATTGTTTAATTTGCCTCTACTTTTCTGATTGGCAGGCTCCTGCCTACACGTAGTACACTGCAATATCCTGTATTGTCTTCACCATTAAGGCAGGGTAATGAAACACTTGGGTCAGGTTATGGAGCTTAGTTTAAATATCTATATCTGTCAGCACATGTCTTCCTAAGGACCAAATGGAAAAAAACAATATGTTTAATCCATTTTCATTTGAGTGGACATTATTAATGAGAAATAGCTTTCCTTTTTTTTTTTCTTAATCTGAAATTGCATTGTTACCCATCAATAATAATATACCTGCAAAATATTGTAAATTACAAAAACTGCAAATCATCTGTATCATCAAAGCTTTAACCTAAAAACACTGTGAAAGTGCTATGGGTTTACCAACCACTTAAAAATTACTGTGAGTTCTCACTACTTACAGAATTATGTAGTGATGAGCAGGAAAAGAACATGCTAGTCCAATAATGAACTGTATACAATATATTTTCCATTTTGGAAGTGTTCATGTAAGTAAAAGCAGAACTCATGACTGTCACAGAAGATCCCAAAATAATCAAAGATATTGCTAGCTATTTCAATGAATATTCATGAAAAAAAATCCATTATTTGCATGTCCATAGTAATTATATTCTTCTGAAGTTAATTTTCCCCCAAAAGAATTAATAAAGGGTGGAGGATAATTTCCTTATAGAATAAAATGTTATAGACTTAGTTTAGATAACTGCCCTAATTTCAGCTATCCAGTGGTGGCTATAATCCCATGGAGAAGCTGGTAATGAGTAAATTTGTTAATTCCTTCTACAAAACAGACTCCATTTGCATTAAGAACCAATGTCTGGAATCCTTTAGCACGGCAAGTATTATATCAATGCCATTATTAGCTACCAAGAGACGTAACCAACCAAGTAAGCAGTAAGTAATGTTTAGAATATGTTTCAAAAGGCAAAAAGAATATGTTACTGTCTCAGCCATAGGAGACTTGAAGTTTTTGGAAGGCAAGTCTTTAAGGAAATAGAAAAAGAATAACTGAGGAAAATTTTCCCTGTTATTTTTTAATTTAGGAAAAAAAAAAACCCAATAACATAAATAGATCTGCACTTAATTTAATTTTTCCTAAGAAAATCATTAGTCTTTTATTTTTAATTTAACTTTTAAGCGAAGCTCATGATTAATGACAGATGTTGTTTTCAATGTGAGGACAGGAAAAAAAAAGGATCGTGAAAGCTTATCCTCAATATAATAAAATTAAAAATTTATTACTTGTTTGTTTGATGCAACTTTGTATAAGTTTTACTTAGATGTCCACAAAGACGTTTGCAATAAAAAATATTATGGAAAAATTCAATGGCTAATCTGTGTATTTTTACATACAAATGAAACATGTCTGTCTGAAATATGTATGTAGTATATACAAGACATCATTATTTTCACTTTCTGTCAATAGTAAAACTATGAAAATACTTTGAAAAGGAAAGAGACCAGCAAGAAATCTGCTAGTCTCTTAATTTCTTGCTACAATTTTCAATAACCCAGTATGCTCCACAGGAATTACCAATAAAACTTCAATTTAATGTCAATATATTTTCTTTT
>WBMY01010418.1:99246-140680 GCA_013397315.1 Donacobius atricapilla
AGGCAAAGCAAGAGTTGTGAAAACACTGAAGAATTCATGTGGTAAATTTTGTCTCATGTAAGAACTGCATCTTATTTATTTTCACTCCTAATTATTATTTTCTCTTATGCTGGTATATGACCAACATTTGGCCTGTCTGTTACCACAATTTTGAGTCTCTTTGTAAATGTATTTTACAACTGGGACTTAGTCACTTTAAGCTGTTTTCACGTGGATGTGTCAATCTATATGTTTGTGCATCACTAAGTGTCTTACGGTGAGTGAAAGCTAAAGAAAGGGCTTGTTTTCTTTTAAAACCAGTATGGAAAGGCAACTATCACAGCCATTTTGCAAAAGCAAAGTGAGCCATGAGCAAGTGAAGTGTCACATTAGTCTGTGGATGTTTGTGTGGTTAAATCAGAGCGTGAACTCTGGTTTCCCATGGGCCAAGCTAACAGCTTATTTTCCCTGACTGTTTTCCCCACCTCATTTATAAGCAAATGTACCATCTATCACCCACACATGCACATGCCACTCAGACTTGCTGTGATCAACACGTTATGAAACAACCATCTAGTTTGGAGTGTTTAGGGCTGTTAGGATAATGATTTTGTATGGCTGCTCCACTTCCCAGTGGAGTTGTGTTTTCCTGGATTTGCTTTAATGCAAGTGCTTTTTGCAAATAGAGACGACACTGAAGAGGCTAGCAAAAACACAAGCTCTTTAACAGTTCATTGGGAAACAAAGAAGGATCTTTTGTAACCAGACTGACTATAGCTATTCAGCTGAACAATCTTATCACTCTTATGGTCACTCTTAGTATTTGATGGCTGGGCATGTACAGCATGCCTCATCACACCACCTCTGGAGGCGCTACACTGGGAAATTTGAAAAGATGTCACTCTTCTGGAAGGATTCTGCTGCTGATTGAATGGTGAGGCTGTGACTAGGTTCCTATTTCACACCTCAGACTTATTAAATTCCTGGATACATTGAAACTTAAAAGAAAACAAAAATATGTAGAAATTTGTTTCATAGAAGCTTCAAAGGGATATTGGATTTTGTGATTGACCTGTGGTTAAATATCTACAAATGTGGAACAAAAATCATAAAATGAAAGATGTTATTTCCCCACATGTATGTATAGAATTCCACTTGATTGCTGCCCAGCCTGAAATCTTGCTGCAGTCACCAATGACCCTACCACATACCTTAAGAGCAAAATATCTTCTAAATTTCACACAAATTTCTACATTTTTTCACAAAATATGAAGATCATCCCACAAGTTTTGGGTTGAGGGACTTAAGTGTAGATGGGAATAACAATCTATTTACACTGACCTATGACCAGAAGGCCAAGGGAGTGGAGAAAGGGGGAAAAAAAGCATGTGAAAAAGATATTTCAGTCTCAAAAGTGCCTCAGAGGGCTAGCAAAAGTTCTGAGCTTTTTTTTTTTTTGAGAACTTTAAAGATAAAATGAAAGAAAAGACACCTGGCACTTCTAAAGGCATCAAGAAAAAATATTTTTCTTATGTTAGAAATTAGCTAAAACAAGTTTGCACGTTTGTATAGTAATTTCTGCATCTGTACTTTATTTTGGGTTCTTGAAAATTTTAAACCCAAATTGGCAGAAGTCAGGTAAACCTGGTGACAAAAGCAGGTATTTTTGAAGTTGATAGATCTTGGTTTCAGGGTGTACGTTGTTAGTTACTTAATAGTTCTCATCACTTTCCATATTTTCTCTGTTATCTTCAAATTGTGTTGGAATAAAGGAGGCAAAAACAGCTCAAGAAAGAAAGAAAGGAAGATTTGGGTTTAGCCTTTGACAGCAAAGGCAATGATTTGTAGTCATGGGCTCAAAAGCACACACATAATAGCTCAGACATTTAGACTAATCTAAAGTTAGACATTTCACATAAATGTTCCACCCTTTTGAATGCTTCCGTATTTCAAATTCTTTTCTTTATTGAATGATGAAAAATCTGGTCTTCAGCTAACCTCGGTTAAAAAAAAATCTTTTTGAAAGCAATAAATAGGTAGTTAAGTTCTAAAATGTTAATAGCTGTGCAAATAGTTACTGCTGTCTAAATGAGTGACCATTTAATGAATCACTTCCACCAAAAAGGTCAGTGTAGCAAGTCCCATGTGCATCATGTTATTACAACTTACCAGTAAATGACCACATTAATATTAACTGACAGATTGCAGACCTTTATGTTTATGTGCAGTGGTTTTCTGGAAAGTGCACTTATGGGAGGTGTTAGAAAACTTTCTGCCAGCATATCATCCTGTAAATTGTGCTGTTTTCAGGTCGTTACTTGTTCAGTGTGTGGACACCTTGTTATGGAGCTTTTTGAATGAAAAGTGTGTTAGTGAATAAAGTACACTTGACCCCTCACCTTCAAAATCCTTTCATTTCAAGTGTCTGGGACATGTCACAGATAGGTGTTTTTATCAAGCAGACCCATGACAGCTCTGAATGGCTAGTTGTGTGCACTCAGGTCAGAGACTGTGTCCAGTAGCAAACTTTGATACCCTGATGATGGTGATACTTGTCATCTCTGTGCTAAGGGTGATTGCATTAAGGTGAATTTTTTGAATTAAACATAATGTATCAAGCTTGTACTAGAGACCCGTCATAACACCATGGCACAGAATTTCCTCACTGAGGTCAGACATACCCTCATGTTCGCCAGCAGTTAATTCAGCTACGGATTATTGAACTAATCTTGCTGGCAATAAGACAGACAAAAGCCTCAATGATCCTAATAAGGATGTGCCTTATGCAAGGGTCAGAGCGCAGGTCTGAGCTCCATCCTGTAGAAGAGGAGGCCAGGGTTCTTGACTTTGCAGATCGCAGGGGTCCAAAAACTGCTCTTTCTCCTATCCTGTCACATGGCTGTGAAGAGGTCATAGCATCACTGCTCATCAGAGAGAAGGGATCAATGGATTCATCTCATTCCACATGGGAAGATTTCTCCTCACCCAAGGTCTCTTCACCTGACCTCTCCTGCTGTCTTTTTGTTTTGTCTACCCTCGGTGATCTACTTAGAGCTCTTGACCTTCAGACCTTTAAGATGCCCAAGCTCAAAATAGGAAAATCAGGCATGCAAACACTCTGGGTCAAGGCTCTTGCAGATCTCTGAGAAAGGTAGTTCACTTCTAATCACTGATAAGCCATTCCTACCTCCTCAGAAATTTACTGAATAAAATAAAGGTGCTGAAAAAGTGGTTGGGAAGTTAAGCTTTTGTACTCTTTCAAAGAAAGGACCACTAGCCCGCAATGTACATTTTCAGAGAGTGTAGAGAGGAAAAATGCTATTAAAAAAAATCCCTACTTGCTAGTGTCCTTTTAAATTATGTAAAGCCAATTTCTTGTAATATTGTCACTGAACAAATAATCAGTTCGTTGAGGAAGATTTGTGGTTGCAATTATTTATTCATTTTAATGTTTTTTATTAAGCCTTCCTCTTGCTGTTTGCACCCATTATATGATGAAAGATCAATATGTAGAAGATGAGGAAGTGCAGAAATGACGGTTAATTATCAGGGAGTAAGGAGGAGAAGAGCAGCCCTGGTACAAATGCTCGTGAGATCTACAACAAGTGTTTTAGTCTTTTGCTAGTATTAGCCTTTGTTTTACAGTGTGAAGTGGTTTTGTTGTTGTTTGTTTTTCTTGGGTTTTTTTTTTTGGGTCTGGTTTGGGTTTTTTGGCTATTTTTTTTCAACCTGGATAGTGAAGTGAACGCTAGAGACAAGTTTTATCATGTTTTTCTATCACACTCAATAGCAGGGATTGAATTACAAGAAGCAATGGTTTCAAGTGGATAGAAGGAGTCTGCAGTCCAGAAACAAGATTTTGAGGGATTTTTTTCCAATTAAAGAAGTGATTTGCTATATAATTTGTTTCCCACCTTCATGTATTTCTACAGGTGTAAAGCAGCAGGACTCATTTTTGCCTTCTTCTTTAATATTTTGTAATCTAAAAATAAAAAGTAATGTATCTTACTAAAATCACAAGTATGTGTCTACATCTACATAGGCCTGGGTTCATTTATGTATATATATGCATATATAAAGACATACAGAAAAATGTCAATATTTTATTGCATAGATTAAACTGTGTCATTGCTACCCAGCAATGTATAATAGACCTGAAAATCCTGGAGATGCATTACCATTATTTTCATTTATTCAGCAGTGGAGAAGTAAAATACATTTCAACCATGTCTTTCAAAATAGCGTATTGTCTGTTAACTGTGATCTTTCTCCAGCAAAATTTTTACTTTCTGGCTGACAAAAGCCAGATACTTGTTAGCTTGTCTGAGGTAATATCTCCTGATATTAGGATCTGCAGTTTTTTTTTCTTAAGTGGGGTGGCAGACACGGTTTTTTTTGTATAGTATCAAAGAGGTGTCACCGTCTGCAACACTATGGAATGCTCAAAGAAGCCTTAAACGGACAATACAGGTAATTCAGCAGTGAGCCCTCATGTATCATAACAAATCTAGTGAGTGCAAAGGCAACCCATGTGGGAGAAAGCCTGAAAGTAGTGCTATGGTCCAGATTTCATACAGGTCTCAGGGGTCTCCTTCTAAATGCTTATGAAATCCATCATTTTGCTTCAGGCCAGCCTTGAAAGTTGCCTTTAGTGAAAATCTCCCACACCCTAGATATTAGTACATACAGATGACAGGTAACTATGGTAAATATCTCTCAGAGTTACTTTCTGTTAAGGCCGGGCCAGCAACTCTATTAAAATGACAAAAATAATAATGTCTCTGAAATCATCCTCTCTCTTGTTACATGTCCACAAAAGTTTTGCCAGAGCTGCCTTCATTTCTAACTGCTTTTCAGCTGGCTTCTCATCACTGTCAAGAAAAAACTAATTCACAAGATGACATGGTTTCATAGCTTCTTTTTTTTTTTTTTTTAATACACATTATAAGGAATGTTTAATAGTAATAATAATAATTTTAAAAAATCCTTAATTGTAGGATATAAGTTTTCCTTCTCATCCAGATTCTGATCTGAAGAAAAATATTCCCTTTCTCACTACTTATTCCAGCCATTCACTTCCTTGAGTTATTAACTTACAGAAATGCTGAATTTCACAATGAGAAGAGAGACATTTTTAATAATACCAATTACTTTATGGTATCATTTACACTGTGTTCAGCATGATATTTTTGCTGCCTCTGACAACAGTGAGACGTAAAGTACCTACAAATGCATATCTGGAGCAGCAGTTTTCTGTCTAGTCTGTAAAATTGCGTACTATAGAGCAAGGCAGCAATCTGTGCCTATAGGTATACACCTGATATTTAGCTATCCTGTTTCATTCTTGTAAGTCATCCTATTTGAGTTGCATAGGTAAATCTGATACCTCAGTGTTTGCACTATTAAGCTTTAACAACAGTAATGGAAAGCCTGGATATTTTCAGCATAGATAAATCCATCTCATTTGCTTTACTAAATGCTGCCTGGCAAGCAAAGTTATAGAATTTGGCAGTATATGGCACAAAACGGTTGGAAACAAATCTGAAGCTCTGGAGATCACTCACAGAATTAAGTGCATTTCAATGTGTAGGTAGTTGTCAGAAGTGCTCCATAAATCTCATTCAAATAAAAATATTGCATGATTATTTTTTCCTTGCAAACATATCTGAATAAAATAGAAACGTGTCTTTCCAAAAAGCTGATCAATTTTTAGGTTTTTTCCCCTCCTTTCTTTCTTTACTGAATTGAGTTCCTGTTACAAAAACAGATGTTAGAAGAAATACATTTCTTGACAAAGTTAAAAGCTACAGAGGAGAGCAAGACATTGTTCTTCATTTTACTATGCACTTTCCTTGAAACTTACTGACTGCTTAAATCATCTCAGCTACACAGGAACCTTTAGGAATAAAATAAAAACTGTCTTAACCACTAAATTTTATACATAACTGGTATTTCTTACTGACACAGAGTTTATGAAAGTTGCCAACTTCTAAGTCCAATTAACATGAAGACAATCATAAACTGAGGGCATATGAATTGATCTAGTCAGAAATTGTGCAAATAAAATTAACAAATTTATTAATTTTTCTTCCCCCTCTCAAGATCCACTTGCGGTTTTTCATACTCTTGGCAAGGGATGAATAGAAAGCTGAATACAATTTAGCCTCTCCATGAAGTAGAAACTTCCTGCTGGGATTTGAGGAAAAGTCTGGCATAGAAATAGGTAACCATTTAGCTTCTGGGCTGCTTGGCCTCTCCAGCTCCAAGGAAGCACGGGGCCAGAGGTTATGTATTATTCATTTTTCAATTGGACTCAGTGGAGAAATTTGAGAGTTTACTACATAAATATGTTAAATTTAAGTACATCATGCATTTTCATAAAACTCACAGAGGCCCATATTCATCATTTCCTCCCAGCTCAACAAATTGCTTTAAAACATGCTCAAATTGATTTCAACAGAGCTATAAGCACTTACTGAAAGTTCAGAGTGTCCTTAAATGATTTGGAGAATAAGGACCATCTGCATATGTGCAAGTGCTTTACTGAACGTGCATAAGTGTCCAATCCACAGCCCCAAGAAATCCATGGAGTCTCTCTATTGATGTCACTGTGCCTCAGATTTAGTCTTGACAGTTGGATATTACCAGTTCAGAGCTCTCTTGTTGCTTCCTTGAAAGGAGATGGCATTCAGCCTTTCATTGCAATGCCCCATGCTTTGTATTAGAAAGCCCTGGATAGCCTTCTAAGGTTTCTTACTTAATGGTGTCTGTGGGCCTTGTTGTGGATATGATTTTAAAATGCACTGCTCAAAAGTGACAATGAGCACAACCAGAATAATAATTCCTGTGGAAGCCACACTACCTGTTGCACACTTAGTGATATATTTCCATCAAAAGAGACTTGTTGTAGAGCTGTTTATTACTAGGATGATTACAGATATATGAGCCTAAATCTAAGAATGTCATGAATAAACAACATTATTTATCAGACCCTCTCTTTCCACGGTTAGATTAGGTGAGAGCAATCTGTGTTTCAGCCAGTTCCCTGACCCACATTAAAGTTAATGTGGGACTATTGAATTATGTCCTATAATCTTGATTTTGAAGGCAATTTCATTCTTACTTATTTCAGCACCTTCTGCTTTTAATGACTACTTCTCTTTTTTTGCCCCCACTTATTTATAGGACTGTTTATACTACCCATGAGATGACAAGATATTTAAATTCTCCCTGAGACCTGTCCTTTTCTACAACATCCTGAAGTAAATTATCTACAGGAGCAATTCTTGCCCTCTCAATCCTCACTATTCTGTGACTCAGAAAGAACCCTCAATAAAGCCCTCTTGTTTTATTATGGCACACCAATGAGGTAGTTATTATTAATTTTCAAAATCATTCTTCACAATATATCTGGAAAAGGCAGAAACTTAGACTCCACTGAAAAAGCTATGAGTGTGAGCTACCAGCATTTATGAAAAAGAATTTATTAAATGAAAAATAAACTAGTCAACAAATAAAAGACTGAGGCCATTATATATATATGTATATATATACGTCTCTTAATTCAGCAAATTAGGAGAAAGCTCTTGAATTTTGCAAAAAATACACATTCAAGCCATCGGTACAGAATAAGAAAAGCAGAATCTGAGGGGGGCAGTGGCATCATGCCAGTCACAAAACTAACGCACAGACCACTTAGTGATCCCATGAAGTACTTCCCTGCAAAGAGACAAGGCTATTTTTATAGAGGAGGACAGGTACTGCTTTGAGAAGACCTTTTGTGGCATATTACACAGAATTGAAGTATCCATGTTGGCCACTTCATTTAAGTGTAGAAAAGACTCACCAAAAAATGGCCGAACGGTTTGAGGAAATGCTTTGAAATGGAAAAAGCAAACATAAAGTGGAGAAAGTACTGGAAATTTGAAAATTTGTTTCATTCAACAGTTAAAAGTAGCAAAATCAATGTCTGAACACTGGAGTTGAATTCAAATGTGAAATCAGGCTCTCATATTTAACAAGCTTAGATAAACAATTTTTTGGAACAAACTGCCAAAGGGAATGATAGTTTTTACTTGGTGGGTTCAATTCAGCACCACAGACTTTTCTAGACAATGTTTGCCATAGTTAGGCTGCTATGCTAAATTTAGGAACAACTAGATAAAAGGAAATTATTTATGCAGGATATGGGACTAGAAAAATTAATTATTCCATTGGGGTCAAATTTTTGTATGATCTTATGGATACCAGATGATCAGAGGGTGTTAGAAGTTTCCCTACAATGAGAAAATAGAGCAATTCAATCTGTTCCATTTATCAAAGTAAGGAGTTGACTGTATTGTAGTCTGTAAGTAGGAATTAAAAGAAAACCAAAACAAAAACCAAGACCATGACAAAATAAGACCAAAAGCCACTATTAAATTGTTGAAAGCTGAAATGTCAAAGTTTAGGATGGATACATGGATAGTAGGACAAAAATGGAGTTAAGGATGACAATTTAAAGCAAAGAGTTTAATGTCTTTCTAAAAGATGTAATGCAAAAAAATGACTGAACCTGTGGCTCACAAGGAATCATGTGGTACTGTTGGAAGCATCCCTTTTTACAGTTAGCTTGGAGAATTTCAAATAGCTATACTGCTCAAAATCCCCAAAATCTCCAAAATTAAGTATAATCCTAGGCTGATTTATTAACAACAATTTTTGTTGTCAAAAAGGTTTAAAAACCAGCAGCCTTCTGTCACAGTGAGTAAAACATTTACATTTCATTTAAAATAGCTGATTTATCTACAAAATTTTTACTATGATGCATTAAAACACAGTGAAAAACCTGTTGGCACAGGAGAAGAATCAATACCATACTGTTATCTCTTCTCTTGTTTATCTGTACGTTTTGTAGCCTTTAAGACTTGCTTCTATTTTTAATCTATTGCTGCAATTAAAGAAATAATCGTCACTTGTATTATTGCCTCTACCCCAAAGGGTTCTTGGTAATTTCCAGATAAATATCATTTTCTGTTGTTGATTATTTGGATATAGACATTAAGAAGGATCCTGATAAGCTCCTGTGCCACATGGAAACATGGCAGAATCATTCCTGGGGGTTATGCTGTAATATTTCAAGTGCTTAGAGCAATGATGCAAATGCCAGATGGCATGAACCAAATAGGTTTTTCAAACTCGCTTCATTGTCAGCACCCCAAATGTAAGTTTCAGAGCAGCACCTTGGTTTGCATGCTCAAAATTCTGCTGGATTATGGTACAACATCTGTTGTCTTCAGGAGCTGTGCTGGAATTTAAACCAGTTTTATCCAATGTAAACTATTTGGCTTAATTGCAGCAATGTTGAAGACTCCACCTTAAAAATTAAGACCTTTAAGAGACAACTGGGAAGCTCAGATGCTTATTAATGCAAGTTCCTAAATTAAATTACTGACATTTAGCAGAAGGAATACTGTTTGTTCTTTCCCACCAACCCAAGTAATTTCTAACCTTCCATAACAAACAGAAGCATGCCCTTTTCTAGAATTTAAGGGGACTGCCAAAAAAAAAAAAAAAAGGCAAAAGAACCAACTCTATGATTCTAGTTCACTCTGAGAAATGCAAATTCTTAGTTTGTGAGCAATTATAAAATTCCACATTATCTACTATACGTCAAAAATAGAAAAGAAAATTATCTTAAATATGACCAAGTTCCCTTTTGTTTCTTGACCTATTTAACGTTATTAGTTTTCTGTTCATATTAGCAGCATGGAATGAAGAAACACTAATGTAAAGTTATGTCTTCAAAAATCCACAGCAGTCTTACTTTAAATACTATTTCCCTAAGGTCCATGTACCAAAATACATAATTTCTTTCCACAAGTTAGTGTTGATTTATTTAATACATTACAGTTCCCTTGATATTTCTTGGTCATTTGTGATATTGCCTATACTTTTCTCACAGATTTTGACATCTAGAAATTACAAAGAAAAAAAATTAAAAGTGCTGAAATTAGATTTAGATGATCAAGCCTATGGAACTCAAAAAAAAATCCTGATTGTATTTGGAAAATTTTTACACATTATGCTGGAACCCAACTCTTATGATTATGACACCTCCTGGCTTCCTGATACCAGAATCTTTCTCATTCTAAACAAACATGGAAGTGGGGAGGAAATGATTGGTTCAAGTAAGATTACCAGCAACTTACAGCACAGCTTTGAGAAACTGACTTTGTTGATTTAAACATAGTACAATAAATCAGATTCTATGACTCTCTAAGGGTCAATTTGCAGCATTCAAGAAAGTGAGATAAAGTGAAAAACCTGAAGATAAAAAAGAGCTGCTGAAAGCAGTTTTCCCTCCCAAACCTTCTTGAGAGCATTTGAGTTTGTAGGCCCTTCTGAGGTTTGCTCTGTATACCTTTTAAAAGGTGGAAGGGTGTTGTTTTTTTTTTTTTTAATCTTTTCTCCAGTTTCCCACTATAGGCTAGCTACCTACTTAGTGATTTCCTGACTCATTTCTCTTTCACTTGCTTCTTGATATTTGAAGAAAAACAGCCATGGAACACTCAGAGACCTTCCTCTGTTTTTACAGATAGCTAAAGCTATTTTACTGCATATTTATTCAAAAATACGTCCACCTGTATATAATTACTGACACTAAAAATATACATATAGAAATAAGCTCATCCAACAAAGAAAGATTCAGAAAATATAAATCCCAAAGGACTTTTTAAATATTTATGTAGTGATCCATCACTTTCCACTTGTTCTTTATGGCCATCCCCATAATCAGTAAATTGCTGTTCCATGAGAACCAGGACAGTCTTAGGATATAAACTTTCTGGTCTTCTGGAGAAGAATGTAAATATATGAAGTTACACAAAAATTGAAGGCCATTAGAAGCTAGAAGGGTACTAAACATTTGTACAAATTTCAATTGCAATATGCAATTAATGCAAGAAAACAGAAACCTGACACAAAAATAATAGTGATTCAGGGGTAACTCAGCATACATCTTAAATATGTGTATATCCATGCTCCTAAAATGCCTACATATGCTCTAATTTTTATTACAGAAATTAAAATACTGCTGCTCTACTTCAACACACCCAAGACTAGGCAGAGATATTATGTGAAAATATCAAACATCTCATAATAAAAGTCTTACCCAAATCAGGACATTTACAAGACTTGCAATAACTTTAAATACAAGAACGAAGTGATTTTGGCAAACTTCAAGCACTTTCAGCGTCACTGAACTTGAGTGAACCTGTTCTGACACACCTAAGACAGAAGAGAACAAAGTTTCTCTGTTCTTAGTTGTCAGACTCCAACCACATCAACCAGTTTTGGTGTTGAGTTTATGATTCTGGTGTTGAGGTGGTTTTTTTTGGTTCTCATTGGTTTGGGTTTTTTGTTGTTGTAGTTGTTTGGGGGTTTTTTGTTTGTTTTTGTTTTGTTTGGCTTTTTTTGTTTTGTTTTGTGTTTTTGCTTGTCTTTTTTGGGCTTTTGTTTTTGTTTCCTGGCTTTTTATTTTCATTGTTGGTTGGCTTTGTTGTTGTTGTTGTTTTTTGTCTGTTCTGTAGGAATCACAGTACTGTGTGCAAAAAAAATCTGTCCTGCCTACATTTTTATTAATCTGCTTTACCCATTGACAGCTCTCTACATCATTAGCCAAGGTGTAATGCAATATACTTTCACAAAGGGAGAAAAATCTTAGTTCTCTCCTCCCTTCTCTTTCTGCCTTTCCAAAAACATGTTATCATAGACCTAAGGCACCAACAATCACATGGCAACTATTATTTTTTTTAATAGAGACAAAATCTCTTATCTTAAAAATTATTTTTGAGTCTTAATGTATAAATGAAATATGTTTATAATACATGCAGTGCATACATATATTTAGCCATACATTCTATGTATATTTATACATGTTGTACAGAGCATTTATGGATATCAAATAAATTTATACAGGCTGTACCTGTGTCTGCATGTTTGTGTGCATACTTGTATTTTAATAGCACCAACTTTAAAGAGAGGTAAGGGCATGGGAAATGGAACAGAAGCAAGAACACACAAATGTTTAGAAAAGTTTTGGATGACAGAAGCTCAGCTAAAATGCTTTTGCGACCTTACCTCTGTTGGGTGCAAATGATGCTCTCTGTAATATACAGATAGATATATAACCTTGTTAACTGCCTCATCCTGTGGTATCATCATTACTTTAATTAATGAATTACCATATCAGACTGCAATGACTATAACATTTTAGGGAATAAGCAACCGTTACCTGTGACAATATGGGTTGGTGGACACCAATGGCTTATATTTCATATTGGACTAGTTAGGAATGATGACACCAGCAATGTCCTTCACTTAAGGAGGGAAAAGGAATCAACTTAGAACTTTCCCAAATGAAAAACTTTGCCCTTTTGCTGCCTTTCCTAATAGAAAACAAGTTAAAATGTACCATTGGGCAGGTTAATTGACTTACAAGTATGTCTTTTTAATAAGTGTCATAAAGAATGTCATGCAGACGAAACTTGCTTCCAGTGCATTTTTTAAACTGTTGTCAACCATATTAAAGTTTATTGTTCACATGTAAGTTTCCGTTTTCCAGCAGTAATGAAAGACATTAAATTGATTTGCCATGCGTAGATATGAGGCCGGTTATGTCCTCTGCTCTTAGTCAATGTGCCTTTCCCAGATGCTTTCCTTCTCTGCTGTTTGTCTAAGCCATGAATGATCATGAAATATTCTTCCTTCCCCACAGCCTGAGATACAATTCATCATTTCTTTGGTATGCCTTAAATTAAAGGTTAGTGTATGTAGGGACCTGATTCACCACAGCTTGACTTCAATTTTGCCTTTTTATAAGTCTTTGAAGTTTTTGATGGAGAAGTGATTGAAGAAACCCTCCAGTGAATCAGACTTTGATAGTGCTCTGTTCAGGGCATTGAGTGTCTTTCTTTGTTGCCAGCACCTGCATGGTGGTGCCCTGTTACTGAAATTAGTGCCTGACATAACTCAAGACTGTAAAAATTCCACAATCATCCCAACATTCAGCTTAAAACACAGTCTGTCAGTTAAGATTGTGGCTCATCTTCACAGAGGGAAGAGCAACTTAAAATAACAAAAAAGAGGTTTTACCAGTAAGGAAAAATGAATCTTAAGGAAAATGACTTGTTATCAACAGTAAGGGAGAAGTAAATTGCAAAACGTGACAGACATGAGGAAAATTCCTGGAGCAGGATGCACTTAATATTGCTCTGGCAAGAACTAGGATTACATTTAGTAGTACACTATTTCTTTGACTCTTTCTTTTTTCTTTTTTTTTTTCATAAATGAGGTACCTCACATTCAAAACCAAAAATCATATACATAAAAAACATGCAAGCAAAGACACAAACAACAGTAAACATGGCAACACCTTTCCTGGTGTGTGTCTGTTTTAGAAAGTAACAAGAGCTGCCAGTCCAAAATCTTTGTGTCTGAGTATAAAAAGCTTTTAACTTCTTTTGTTATTATTTTTAAGCATTTCTCTTTTTCCAACAGAGCATTTTTTTTCTCTTTTTAGTATTTCCATCTCCCAGAAACTCAAAAATGGACAGTTTCTCAGGCCCAGAAAACAACAAAATTCAAGTGAGTAATTTATTAAACTGTTATAAACTCTCATCCTAATCAGTAAATTAGAAACTCCTGTGCTGAATAATTACCCTTCAGTCATACAGATACTTCTTGGGCTGATAGCCAGAGCGACATCAGGTTTGTTTTTAGCCTTTTTTTTTTTTATGTTTATTTCTACAAGTTATTAATGTAAATTCATGAAAGCTGTATCTTAAGGATGCTAAAATGGATCCTGTAGCTCAAAGTTGACAGCAATCTGGTTTTAAGGCTGTGGAAGTAGATCTCACAATGCCATCAGATGTAATGGCACTTTTCATGACTTCATGGGATAAAGTTGTTTTATCCTAGATGTTTCCTTTTTTTCTGACTACTGTAAGTCAACTCTATTATTGGAAAATGATACAAATTAACATATTTTCTCTACCTGTGAAGGAAAGAACAAGGTCTTAAGTAAACCACGGTACATTGAACAGAATGATGTCACTGTTACCACCCATAACTACAGAAATCCAAAATCCTGCCTTAACCCTCAGTGAAGTTCTTTGCTTTGACTTCCATGGGTCTTTACTCAATTTAAGCCTTAGCAGTGAAACAAAGAGCTCTGGCAATTTTGTCTCAAACCAAGTTCTTCTGAGTTCCTCCCTTCCCTCAGTTTCCTTCAACCCAGTTTGGGTACTGATTAAAAAGAATTTAATGTAAATATTCTCTTTGCATACAGTTTGTGTGTGCGGTTTTTTTTTTTTCTTTCCCTGTATATATATATATGTCTTTGCCGATTTATACTCCATTGCCATTCCCGCTGCAACCCACTCACTCCAGAAATCACCAGGTACATGCACTTTCTTGGCTTCTACGTTCTAAACAGTAGACACCATGATCTGGTCACAGTAAACAAAGTTAACTGAAACCTGCGTGAATAATTTAATCACGTTGTGATGATTGGCTAGGTAGGCAAGACGAAGCTTCCTGCCCCAAATTATTAAAGGCTTTTATAGAATCAAAGTAAGAGCAATACTTCAATCATTTATTTTTAAGGGCATTAAATATAATGCTTATTAAATGCTGGGTACAGCTGAGGTGTGCACTGGGATGAAATAGAAAGCATGCTCAGCAGCAATATGCCAAATGCATGTTTTTCCCTTTTGCTGACTGGCAGATAATATGACCAAATAAATAAAAAGTACTTGACTGATTTCACCCCCACCCTCCCTTTTCTTTTGAACTGATTTGCTAAATCATTGTACATTTCAAGAAAAATAAATTAACAAGAAAACAAGCAAACATGAAAAACAAAACAAAACAAAACAAAGTACACAAAGCTTTTAAGAGTCTATATTTCCCTTGATTTTGCTTTCTGTGACAAAGTGCCATGTTTAGAATTGAAAACACAGGCTGAAGTAACAGGAAATATCAGGGAAAGAAAATTTGTGTATTCTATCATGCTCTACTGCTGACTCACTCCCTAGTTAGGAAGTTGCACTTTCTGGTCTTAACATTTTCCTCGTTCTGTTGACCATTAAATTAGGGTTAATGTTATTTACCAGCCTCAGTATGGCAACACAGTTCATTAATGAGACACAGTTCTGTCTCAAGAAGAGTCACGTAACTGTGAATATTTTGATTTCATCAGTAATTGTACAGACATTACTTTTCTTGTGAGGAGAAAGAAAGAGAAAGAAGCCTGCTGATGAATGAAGAAGCAGAAAATCTTGGCATCCCATTACATGGGCATGAGTAAAGATGTTCTTCTTATCATGACCTTAAATGAAAAAATTAAGCAACAAAGCCAACAAAACAAAACTTAAAAAAAAAAAAAAAAAGAAAAAAGGAAAAAGAAAAATAAAGGAAACCTGTTCCGTAGCACCTTAGTGATTGAAGTATGACTTCTTTGTAGTCTGCAATTCCTTTCACTATGCAACTCTGCCCGCACCACCTGATCACCTTCAATGACATGGTGGCCTGCTTAGTGGATGAAGGAAAGGCTGTGGATGTGGACTCTACCCGGACTTCAGTAAGGCTTTTGACACATTCTCCTGCAGAAATTGGCTGCAAATGGCTTGGATGAGTACAATCTGGAATCACATCCAGCTGGTGTCTGGTTACCAGCGATGCTCCCTGGGGATCTATGGTTCTGTGTTTATGTGTAGCCTACAAACTGGACAAATTACTGTGTTTTCTGCACCTGAATTGAGGAATGGTTTTTAACTCCACAAGCAATGAACATAATAGATCTGTCCTACTTTGAGCTGTTGTGAATGCCTGTCTTTATTCACTCTCCTTGCACCTCACTGAGAAACTGCTGCTCTGCTCACAGTTTGATCGCTCATTTCAGTGGACAAATGCACCACGGGAGGGGTCTGGCCAGATAAATTGGCCTGGTGACTATCATTGCTGATGGGGATATTTCTATTTGCAACTATCACTCTGAAAACATCTCAGATTATTTTTTTCTTTATCTTGTAAAATTCTTATGAAGCTTGTCTTTTTCTTCCTCAATTAGAAGGTTTTAAAATTAATATAAAAATAGAGAATATTTAATTCACAGTTTTATTCTCTTATTTTTTATTATTATTAANTATTACATTTTAATATATATTAAAAAAAAATCTGAATGGAAGTGAAACCTGCTATAAAAACAAGCTGATAGGATATTCAGAGGAATTTCATAGACCAAGGACCAGATGGGTCTTAGATGCCTAGCTGCCTGCTGAGGATTTGAGCCTAAATTCCTAGGTTATGAATGTTCAACCTACCTGATATATAATTTTAATAGGACTTGATGTAATCATTGAAAAGCTACTGAAAGACTGCCACCAGCTCCAGCAGACTTTGAATAAGGTACTGGAATAAGGAGCAGTATGTTTTGTGATGCTGATACATTATATAAAATGTAATTCATTATCAAGTTTACAAAGATTACCCTTTTCCCAATTGACTATTGTGTAAATATCTTAAAACCCTGTGGGGTTGAGATGTCTCGGCCTGTTTCTTGTTCAGTGTTCATTTTCACTCCAATTATTTTTTACTTGCTTTATCTACACATATAATCTGCCCATTCCTCCCACTTAACATATCCTTTGAACTTTTCAAATGCCTTCTGCTCCTCCTTATTATCTTTGCTTTACCACATCCTTGTCTCTTGTCCTATTTTTGATACTTTTTTCTGGCATGGATATAGCTGGTATCCATCCTCTATATCTGCCAATTAGATACAGAACTTCATTTTTTTTTTCCTCTTCTTCATAATGGTGGATTTTCTGCACTTCTGTTGATATCATTTCACTTCCTGAAAAATTATTCCATATATTAGATCCCAACCAGTCTCAATAAGAAAACAAAAGATGAGGGGAGGAGGAGGAGTAGTCATGAGGGAGAGAAGTTACATTAACTTCAGAGATTCTATTTTCACATACCCAGAGGAACAATTAATATCTGAATATATTATGACCACTAAAGTAGACCTTAGTTGTTCTACTATTTCTGTTGCATGTATCATGCCCTGGCTTACTATCAGAGACCACATCCAGAACAGTTTCTGACCACACTTGTTGCTATGTACAACTGACAAAGGAACTGCAGACCACATTTTCTCCTTGACCCTCTAAGTATGGTCCAGTCATTAGCAGAAGACATAAGATTTATCTTTAATGAATGTTCAGCTGGGGAATAAGGAATAGGAATGGGAGATGGAGTAGGAAAATGAACAAGCAGATGTAATGAAATGATTGATGATTTATTTTTTCTGCATCCTTTTCAGAAATCTAAATGCCATCAACGACTTACATAATCCACTGTCAACATTTATTCTTATTTCAGTTATCTCCATAGTGGTAGGCAAGCGGCTTATATAATTTGTCTCTTCAGGCAGAGTATCTCCCCTCTCTTATTACTTTAATCAATCATTGTTAGCTTATGTATAGTACATATCATTGCTACTGTTCTGCGGTGTGTCAGTCATTCATGGCAAACAGACCAGCTAGCAGCCCCGAAGGACCTCTATAAATGGAAATTCTCCTTTGCAAGCTGTTAAGCTTAAATGAGAGCATGAAAGCCCTTGCATGAGCATCATAACCTTCCACAGTGCAGAAGGCTTTGATAACAGTGATGTCAGCGCTTCCCAAACCAACACATCTCCCGGCAATGTGATGATCCTGCTCATTGCTCTGTGCTGCTGCCATATAAAAACTATCAGAGAGCCAGGCTGAGGTCCAAACCCATGGCAAGACCCAGCTGCCTCCCATTTCACTTTAAATGGTTGCCCAAGGCACTTGATTTAACAGTTTATTAGATATTAATTTAGCATTCAGTATCCCTTTTTTTGTAGACTGATGCAGGTTTTCTTCCATATGTGCCTTGCTAATAACATGGTAGGCTCTAGCTCTATATTCAGAGCTGTATAAGGCGCAGGCAGGAAAAAACCCACTGTGTCTGTGTGTTGATGGGTCTGTGTCAGGCTGAAAAGCAAAAAGGAAATGAAGGCATGGTGCCAGGACTGGCTTAAGGTGAAATCCTAATCCTTTGAGGATGCATGAAACCTCTGATGCACATGGTTTCACTTGGAATATAAGGCATGGCAAAGAAAGAGAAATGGTCGCTTACCAGCACCTTCCCACTACAAGGTACTGTTGTCTATGTCCAGTTGGATCTGAGAGGCCACATTTCAGAAACTGGTTAAACACTATGCTGATGACAAATTTCCACTGTAAAACTACTGAAATATAAGTGTTATCTGATCCTTACCTCATGACTCATGTTTGCCCATTTGCTCTTGTGTTTCTTATATGGAAAAAACATGGCCTTTATTAGATTAATTTTGCACCTTAGAATATGCTGTTCCAGAGTGCCATTTGTGTGCCCTGATTCCAAAGGCTCTATGTTTTGGGCGCAGCATGGACGTAGAGCATATTTCACCATCTGAGAATCTGTATCAGTGTTCTGTCCCTGAACAACAGGGAGGATGTAAATATCCATTTCCACCGTGTCCCACCTCAAAATATTCTTTATATTTATTATGCTGATTCTTCCTAGTTGGTCAATTATGTGATTCTGCAGCAGTGATGTTCCGCATTTCCACCTGTTTGCATTTACTCTATGACTGCCAAGGGAACAATGGGGAAAATAATGCTCTTGTGAGCCATTCTGTTCACTATGTGTCAAAAAGTAATTTGAATCAAAGAGTCACTAACTTAATTGATGGCGATGGCTCCATCCAAAAAACAACCAAGGAATTGATGTTTTGCAAATTGCACATATATTGCTCTTGAATTTGTGAGCATATTCTTGTTTGCCTTGACAGCACGTAAATTACCTTTTGGACAGCTCAACACATTACTTAAGATGTGGCTGTGTGTGAATTTTTTAGTTGCTTACAGGGGCAATAACAGCCTTCCTGTGAAACTGAAACTCACGTTCATCTTCTTCGGTGTTTTATTGTCGTTGTTTTTGTTGTTGTTTTTTTGTTTGTTTTTGTTGTTTTTGGTGGTTTGTGTTGCTGTTGTTTTGGGTTTGATTTTTTTTTTTTTTGGTAAATCATGGAACATACCAATTACTGCTTAACATCTCGAATTTTAAACGGTGTGCCTTTTCAGCAATGCAACATGTCAAATAATACAGAAAGGCAGTGATTCTCTCAGCAGAGTAAAACTGTGGTTAAATAGAAAAGATCTAGGAAAGTGCCTGGGAAGGACACACCGCTTTGGAGACTTATCTAATATATTATCACATTAATTTGTCTCAAATAATTTTAAACTCTTGTATGACTTATCTGAAGTCAAACTGTGGTTGCTTGAGGTTTCTGATATAGTTGGTAGAAAGAGACAACATTCAGAAGGGATTCATTACAGTTTCTGATGATTCTGGAGTCAGACAATAATAAAAAGGCTTGGGTTGGAAGGGGCCTTAAAGTTCCTCTAGTTCCAACGCCCCAGCATGCACGGGGACACCACCCACCAGGTCAGGATGCTCAGGGTCTCATTCAACCTGTCCTTACCTACTCCAGGCTTGGGAAATCAAGGAACAAAGATCTTGGTCTTCAGTGCAGATCTAAAAGGGTCTATTTAACCCTGCTCTGAAATGGGTTCACTATTCACAACATATTTGTCTAATATTAACTCCAGAAGGCAATGACTGAAATCAATATTCGTCATTTCAAGGACTTTTCAAACACCTATTCATGGTATTTGTTGTTGAAACCTATATTATTTGAGAAAATTTTTGTGGACCCTTTTTGTGCAAAATAGAAAATGGAAACAGTGGGACTGGGAATTGAGTAGCAAAAATTCAATACATTAATTTTTAAAATTTTTTTCTATCTATCAGCAAATGTGTGCAAAATATGCCTTTCCTATAGATCCACTAATTAAATACTCCTAAGGAGTTAATAAGCTGCAGTAGCTACAAATATACTGCATGTCTCAGAAGACTAATATGATATCACCTAACCTTGAAAAAGTATAGGTTAAATCACACTAAACTGAATTATTACTCTAGTTTCAACCAGATCTATACTATCTGACTTTCTTTTTCAAGCTGTTAGGGTAACAGAAATGTTACCCGATTTACAGTTCATCAGGCAAAGAATCATGCTTAATTTTTGGCCCATTCCACAAAGGAATTAAATTAACCAGTGGATCTGAGACTAAAAAATGTGGTACCAACTTGAGAGCAGCTTCTTTTTCTTCAGGTAGTGACACAAGTCACAAGTCATGTTTTCTCCACAAACAACTGGGAAATTAAAGTGTTTATACGGTTCTGGACTGAGAAAACTGAATGGGAAAAGCAGTTCCATCTTCTGGAATCAAAAAACTAATACCAACAGCACAGTCTTGGGAAGACATTGCATGCCAAAAACTATTTCCTTAGTGTCTTGTTACACATAAAAAACATTCGATTCTACAAAGAGTCCCTTCCTCACAATTATCTGAAATATCATAATTACATAAAATTTTGAATACAAACAAGGCATGAATCATGATATTTGGCTTTTTCCCCCACCCATGGGTCAAATATGTGGGTTTTGCACATGTAAAACCTTCAGTTTAATGTTACTTGAGATGTCTGCAAAAAGACCTTACAGAACTTGTAAGAACGGATTTTTGAAAAGTTGCACCAATACTTGTTGTGTAAAAAAAATTAATAAATGTCTTTCTTTCCACAGTTTCTGCTTTAGTAATTTTTTTTCTTCAAGTCCTTCTCTCATTCAGTGGGTTTCTTTGCATCCATGCGTCATATCAGCCTGAACCCTGTATTCATAATGGCAGAAACACGGGCAGAAACATCCATATATGCTGCTCAGCTTCTTTTGTTATTCCATCCTTCATTTTTATTTTTGCTGTGGGTGAACTATAAAGTTCTGCTCAAACTAATCTACACAAGATTATATTAAAAAAAATATTTTCCCTTCTCAATACTCTCAAAATATTCTATGTATATGAATAACCTCCCTTGGCAAAAGGAAAAAAATACCAGCTTTTGATGCCTGCAAGCAAATACTGATTGGCTTAACAACAACAACAACAAAATATATATAATTAATTATAAGCATCCCTCCTTCCCTGAAAAAAAAAACAAAAAACAACCAAACAAAATATCATAATATATCAGTTTGGGGATTAATGTATCTGATAGGTTATTTTGAGTTCCTACAAGGCTCCATCTGCTGATAAACCTCCTCTGGAACTGGCTGTGATGCAACATATTTGAACCCTCTAGAGGCAGCTGAGGAACATTAAGATGCCATTAATGTTCATTTTACATGTCTGAGCTCTTCTTCTGGTTGGGCTTCCTTTGTAAAAAGTGACTGTAGGGTTTTTTCCATCCAGATGTCACAGTACATATCTGTATTTGTTTATGGTATTTAATAATATCTTCTGGCTGAGCAGAACAGTCTTAGAAGGCAATGTATTTTTCTCAGACAAAACTTGTGGCTGCTATATGAATATGCAACATTTTAATGCAGCAAAATTAAAAGGAAAACAAAGGGGAAAAGTGCCACTCATAGATGAAGAGAATGAAAGCAAGCAAAAGCAATGTTTTTAGGATTTTAAAATAAGATTTAATGAGAATGAATTGGGCCTTGATACAACATAAATTGGATTATTTACATGTTTAAATTAAGCATGTGTTTAAACTGAGCACAAGCACTTTGCTACCTGGGGATTTAGTGAAGATCCATTATAAGAAACCATGAAATGCTGTAGACAAGTACTCTGAATTAAGACAGGTTGCTTCTTACTCTCTTTCTGATTCTTCTGCAGGTCTTCAGGCTCTTTGATCTGCTTTCCCATGTATGCTTGCACCCTGCACTCACATATATTATAAACCTCTGGGCCTTTTGCTCTCCTGAGGGCAGGGGAAATGAAATGCTAGAGGCAATGCTAGAATATGTTTTTCTTGCCAGTGGAAATGTTAATGACAGTGACTTCTGGTAGCCATATGTAATTTGTTAGAGGATTTCCAAGGTACCATGTTGCCTTTGAACACAGACGAAAAAGCTGAAAGATCAAAATCAGTCATGTTTTTCTTTTTTCCCTTTCTATAATGGTGGTTTCAGGATTGGAAGCTGATGGGGCTGATGTTGACACAGACTGGAGCAATCAATGTTTTCCTTTTGCTGCCTTTTTGAGTCCTTGGGGTTCAGGTTTTCTGCATTTCTCAGCACTTGCAGGAATCCAAAGCTGATTCCTGCACCCTCACTAGCTTACAAAAGCCTTTAACTGAAGCACAAGGTACTACAACACCCATAGCCCAGTCCTGAGTCTTGTCAATGTGTGACACTCCACTAAAGTCAGGAGGAATTTTATCATGGACTTGCCTGAACTGCTATCAGCAAAACAGACTAAGTAGTGCAAGTAAGGTATGAGCAAACTGGTGTTTCATAACCTGAAGTAAATTCTCTAGATCTACCATTGATTCCCCTGGCAGTCTTGGAAAAGCAATATGTCTCACCTTGATGATTTGTAAACCACAGATATCTTCGCACACCCGGTTTTGAAAAGGAATTTGACAACCATGTCATGAAAACTGGAGAGCAACCTTTGAGCTCTAGACCTAAAGGATAATCTGTTTTTGTCAGATGTGTCCATATGACATGGAGGATTAATCCTGATTTTATTTCACAGGAGGCATTACATAGAGGCTGATCTGCACAGCTTCAGGCAAGACTTGGTGCTCCAGACTGCACTCATTTTGATTTCCTGTGCCACTCTGATGCAAGCAGAGAAGGATGCACCCAGAAAAAAGGGGGGGGAAAAACCCAACTTCTCCTTAATGATGCCAAATGTGAATGGTGCAATAAAGTACATGTGTAGCCACATTAGCTTCTTTCCAAAATGAGGTGCACAGAAATCGAGAAGTGCCCATCACACAGTATGAATATGCAAGTAGTCATTACAAGAACCACGCTCCCAAATGTGGCAGCAAAGCTTTGGAGGTCTGACGAAGATGATTTCATGCCATCTGCCACCTGCTTCTGAAGGATAATGGCTGGCTGGTGTGTATGAGGCTTGTTCTAAATGTTATCATACTGTCTTCTTTCTTAAATTATGTGGCTAAAATGAGCCTCTCTTTGTTTTATTTCAATTGACACCAGATGCAGGAACTTGGATTTGGGTTTTCTGTTTTGCAAACACAGGCTTGGCAAAGAGGAAGGAGGAATGATAGTCAAAGCAGCTCTGAAACAGAAGAAACCCTTCTGATAAGCCTTCACTTAAATTTCATCTGTAAGGAAAAGAAACAACGAAACAGCATAGGATTCAACATTTCCCTGACTGTCATTAACGGGACAAAGAATCATGTTGTTTCAGGTCTTTTTCTAATTCTATTGCTGCTAATAATATTGATCATTATAAAAATACAGACTTAAAATATATTCTCTGTATGAATCTGGGACACTGAAAAAGTTTACAAATAGTGATGTCAGAAATTTCTAGTAATTACAGCAATCAACAGATTTGAAGTTTTTTATCTCAGCCTTTTAATTTTCTTTTGCATTACCCTAACGCCTTTTTTTTTTTTTTTCAATTTTTAATTTAACCAATAATCGCAGTAAAACACAAGGAATTTGGTAATGTTTGGCTTACCAAGGAAATCTGAAAGTTCAGTCCTCAGCAAGGTAAGAATTGGTCCCCATCATTTAACAAACATGCCATGGACTACTCTTTTCCAAATGTCACTATTTTAAATCAACATTAGCCTTGTCATTATAATCTAATCTTGGAGCAGCTCCTATGAAAAAGAAATAAAGAGTAATCCTCTAGCTAATCTTTGTCCTATCTGGGACAAAGGCGATATTTTGTTTATGAGCCCCTCTGATGTTGTCTTTCATGTCTGGAAGCCTGAAATAAGGTAATAATAATATGTTGAGAAAATATTCTTTCTCTTTATTTTTTTTCCCCAATATATCTAGAAGATGAACCTGGAACACTTTGTTCTTTTAAATAGCATAAGTAAGATGAGAAAAAATGCAGTACAAAAGGCTTTAGCATGCCACAATGTGTGAGGATTGTACACAGATTGGAACTTTGCTTCTTTTTGCTTTTAGGTAAAAAAGCCCAGCATGTCATGTTTGTATGCAGAGGACATGGCCTGTGTACATACAAATGGAACATTGCCCTTTCCAAGGACACTTGGCAAGCACAGACACGTTTCTTCTCCCCTGTCTCTCTGATAGGGGGCACAGGATGCCCCACGAGGGCAGACCAAGGTGACTCAGTGCCCTCACCAACAGAGATGTCTTGTGGGATCCTGAGACTAGAAGGAGAGATAAAGAATAGTGAAAGAATTAATCAAACCTAGAGTTTATCCACACATCCCATCAGGATGAAGAGGAGATGGAGCTGGAGAAAATGTACGGTATGTAACTGAGGGACAACTCCAGGAAATGAGGTCTGAAGTCCACTCAGGAGACAGGGTTGTAGAACAGGATCCTGTGATGTCATTGGGACGGGGACTGGTGTCCTGGACTAAGGTGAAAAGGGACTCCCTCACCACGGCAGTGGGCAGATGGGGGACTTAGGTGCTGGGCAGGGTCACTCAGAAGGACTGATTCCATAGGTACTCATCAGAAAATCAAGCTGTTTTCCAAAGCTTGCTTCAGCTATAGACAATTGACCGCGCCAGTACTACTGTGTGCTCTCCACAGTCTTCCCTGTGTGACCCATGGAAATGACCGTGTCTCCTTTCTCATTTCCAGACTTAATCCTCCCTCTGAGGTAAAGACTTCATATGCTAAAATGTGTAGCCCATAGACAGACTACATCATACACTGACTGATTTCCTTTTCTACCTCAAACATCTGTTTTCTTTGTCTTTCCTCTCCCTAAAACGCAATACATAATACTGAGTTGAGGTACCTGATACAAGTTAAATTCACCTTAAAATCACTGTAGGGCATTGAAGGGCATCACAGAGATGTCAGTTGCAGATTGTGTTGTACTACATATTAATATGAGAGGTGGGAAGTATCATGAGAGGAGGAAATAAAAAAATAGGGCTTTTTGCCCTTTTTATTTTTTTTTCCCTGAAGAAACTTAAAAAAGCAAGTAAAGAACTGCAGAAAATATCTGTATAATTCTGTTATATGCACTGTACACAGAGCCTAATCATTAATGTAGCAGACTTCATGGACTCTAATAAAGACAAAATTACCCTATATTTCAGCACTGTGTTCACAGAGTTCCTCCTCATGTTTACAATCGGTGGGTAGCTATTGAACTCACAAAGCTTTTATTCTCCTCTGCCTAGCAGTCAGCCATAGTGAGGCATATTACTATGGGATGTGCAAGTGAATTTAAAATAAGCAGAATTTCTTTTAAATGCTTGTAATTTTCTGGTTCCTCATCCCCTAGCAAATGCCTCATTGTGTTTGGCTTGTATCTACACATTTTTTCCATACATCTGTTTTTGTATTATTTTTATTATTTTTACTTTCAATGTTAGGGTTGTTTTTTTTTTTTGTGGGTGTTGCTTGTTTGTTTGTTTGTTTGTTTGCTTTCCAGAGTGCTTTTACTATAGACATAGATTATCCAGATATATACATATGAGCTTCTCCGTAAGTTCAAAGTCATTTGTAAATAAGGGAGATGTGTTGTTTTCCCCTCAGCTTCTATTAAAACCTTATAAATCTTGTTATCTCAAGCTAGATCCCTGGCCTAAACATCAAGTAAAAGTCCCATCTTTTCAACTGAATAGAAGTTCATTTTCTATCTCACCCAAAATTAAAATTGTAAAGGAAATCTCCATCTTTCCTCTCTGGAACAGAAGGATACTATATACTCTCTGGAACCAAGGATATTAATGTGTATATTGTGAGCTACAAACTATATATATAAAATAAATAAATACACATAAATACAAGCATATATATTTCTCTTGTTGCTATTTCTGCCACAATAGAAAGGCCACCTAGATATAATTAAGGTGACAGGCTTAAGTATCCCCTGACAAACAGGGAAGCACAAAATAACAGCATATAATAAGTCAGTCAAAAGTTGTGTGGAAGAAGGAAAGGGAAGGGAAAAGGTGGCCTTTAAAGACACAGACACAGAGAGAGGCAGAACTTCTTCCTAGTGAATTTTGACTGAAGATAAACAAAGAAAAGCCAAAACCAATACCCAACCTTGAAGCACAATTATTTTTACCTCTCTGTGGTGGAAAATTACCATTTTCTGGAATGGCATTCGAAAAGTGTCCCACAGACACACCCTTACTAGACATATCATATAAACCAGAGGAGATGCATGTGAAGATAAACATTCAGTTATGGTTTGCTTAAAAGCATAGCACAACTCTGTCAATCTATAGTCTGAAATTTGATTAATGTTTTATGCATCTCATTTTCATCCCCTAGTAATATTCACTTTCAGATTCAGAAACTTTCTTCCCCTTATCTCTCTTCACTCTCTCCCTTACCCTCCCAATAAGGTTATTTAGGACTATTCATGGATGTCTCACTTCTGGGTTAAAGTCTGTTTCCTAAAGGCCTACTCTTGTCTAGTGGATATGTACTTTAATTAAAAGCAATATATCTTTCTTTTTTTTTCTCTCTTTGCAATCTCTATCTATAGGTTTGCCCTTGGAATTTTCATTCTTCAGGACAAGGTGAATGGAGTTCACTTGTTTGCCTGGGATATATCTATTAAATATAAGACACTATTTAAAACAAACATAGGGAATTTTAATTATTATTATTGTTATTTTAATATAAGCCCTGAAATATGACACTCACCAAGAAAAACAAGGGGGTAAGAATTCTTTTAAAATTGTCCCTGAGGCTGCTTAATTTTTGCCTTAAATAAGAACAGGTCAGTCTTCCTAAAATTGAAGACTGTCTAGGTGAAGTCAATGGCAAAACTGCTTTTGGTTTCAAAAGAATCAAGGTTTCACCTTTTATCTTAAAATGTAAGCTCCTCTAATACTGTAAACCAGTGTCACTCCTCTGATTTGAAATCAATAGAGGTCTTCTGATTCACGCTCCCTCCACATGCCTCTGTATTCCCACTGCCTGTGACATGAATCAGGGCACTTTCCCCAACTTTTCACTGGGGCAGTTAAGTCCTTCTGTGTCGGAGCACTCTGGGTGATAAAGAAGCACTTCAGGACACATCTGTTCATTCCTCACTCCAACACCAGTGACACAGTCCCCAGGAGAGAAGAATTGATATTTTCCAAATGGAGAAGCCTGTTCCTAGTCTTCTGCTTTTTTCTGAAGCGAAAGGCATTCCTGGGAAAGTTGAGGCAATTGGGGTGGGAGGGTAAGGAAGAAGAGATAGGACACCAGGATGAGTTCAAGCTTCAGGAGGTAAATTATGAGATAGCTGAAGGCATAGCCTGACAACATTCAACATCTGGTTGGGAATCATGAAAGGTATTATTCTCAGTAAGAGAAATAATGATTACTTGTGGATAGACCTGGACTTCTTGAAACACATCCAAAGCCATAGCTGGAGACAAGGGGAAGTGTGCACCAAAATCTTCCAAGTAAGGTTTGGACTCTGTGTTTAAGGAGCTAAATAAGTGGCCTAATCTTCTGCAATGGGTGCTGGTGTGCTGGTTTTGGCTGATGTAAAATGAATTTTCTTCATTGTGGCTGGGTGTGGGGCTGTGCTGAGCATGGGGTGGATAATACAGACATGTTTTTGTTATTGTTGAGCAGGGCTCGCATATAGCCAAGCCCTTTGCTGCTTTTTGCACTGCCAGGCTAGGGAGGGGATGGGGGTGCTTGGGAGATTAGGACGAGACACAGCCCAGGAGAGGTGACCCAAACTGACTGAAGGGATGTTCCAGACCATGTGACATCATGCTCAGTGTATAAAGCTGGGAGAAGAAAGAGGAAGAGGGAATATTTGGAATGATGTAGCTTGTCTTCCCAAGTAATTATTCCACAGGATGGGGCCCTGCTCCGCAGGAGATGGCTGAACACCTGCCTGCCAATTGCAGAGTGAATTAATTCCTAATAAGTATTTTGCTTTGCTTGTGTGCACAGCTCCTGCTTTTTCCTATAAAGCTGTGTTTATCCCAAACCAAGAGCTTTCTCACTTTTACCCTTCTGATTCCCCCCCAGTTTCTGCTGATGTGGAAGTGAGTGAGAGTCTGCGTGGGGCTGGGGACAGGCTGGGGTTAAATCACAACAACTGAGTGAGTACTCAGGACCTTTTCAAGGTAGCACATTTATTTAAGTGTCCCAATTCGGGTTGAAAAGACCACCTCCAGGCCGTCAGAGAGGAACAGGTACCCAAGATCCAAAAAGAAACAGAGGATGGGTTGGTGCCTGTAAATGATACTAAGCCACAGGATACAATGTCTTATTTAGAAGATTCATCTTTTCAGTACACAGAGCACCAGCAGGAAAGTTAACAGCCTGTCCTTCATTCTGCCAATTAATGGAGGTGCACTTTGAGCAGCAGAAGTATCGCTGTGCAGCTCCCTGTTTTTTTCAGAGTTGGGCACTGCTGAGACAAGCCAAGTGTTTAAACAGATCCCTAATATAACTGCAAATATTGCCACTTTCCCCCATGGAACTGAATTTATTTGTATTATTCCTTTTTTTTTTTTTNTTATTCTTTTTTTTTTTGTTTTTTCCCCAACTACTGTAGCGCCAACAGATCCAAAGTAAGAAAGGGATCTGAACTCTGACTCTGAAAAGGAAATGATCCTACCAGATGGGCTGACAATTTAAATAATCAGAACAGACAAATGAATACTGTCAGTCCTATTACACAAGTGGGGAACTCATTAAATATTGTGGCCTAGATTATAGAGTTATTTAGGGTTAGAAATATGGGTTGAACCTAGATCTCCTTTATCCAAACTGAGTGCATTAGCCACTGTGTGTAATAAGGCCAGAAAGGGCAATTTTAAGTAGGAAAGAAAAGGAATCAAGGGAAAAAGCAGCAGAGTTGTTAATGCAGCTGTGGTTTTGCATATGTGTGAAAAAGGGGACCAAGGGTCATTCTGCAGAGACATAAAAAGAAAAGAATAAAGATTGTAAAGTGACTCAGGAAATAACTCTGCAAAAAGATGGAGCAATTAGCCTTTTCTTATTTTCTTTCTTTGCTTTATTCCTTTAAACTTTATTGATTTTTTAACCATGTAGATACAAGGTTTTATTTTTTGTTTTATTATAGCATTCACCATCTCTTCAAATTCCAATAGATCTGGGTTTTGCTTTAATCTTCCAATTAATACACCTCCAGAAAAACTCAAGGGAGATGTTCCTAATGCTGAGAACAAAAAACCATACAGGCAGAGCAGTGTTTATGACCCTGCTGGAGTCTTTTTGATTATGCCTAACTACTGTGATCAATACTTCAAGACTTTTAAAAACATGAATATTGGGTCAAATGTAAATGGTGATTTTATTTTTTTTCTCTTAGTAGGTTTTATTTAAAAGCAATTTGATCCATTCTACCTGAGTCACACAAACGCAAATTTCCAAAGCTTTCTTCTGCATCACAAGTAATGAGAAGAGCATTAAGTCACAAATAAGGCATAAATATACAGGCAGAGGTCATGAATTGGATGTTGTGGGTTATTTCTGTGTTATCAGGAGAGGAGCCTTACACCCTGGCAGGACTCACGTGCTCTATAATTCTCCATTCTGTAGAGAGTCCTTGTATGCATTACAGGATGCCCCAATAACAGATAGGTAGAGAGTGCATTTAGGTACCCTTTCCTTCAGTGCTACAGCTTTAGCAGTGTTTATTCCTCCCATTTGATTTTATTTTATATCTCTACATGTCAGATTTGACATGCTGAGCTGTCAGCCCCCAGTTTATGAGGGTAAAATGTGTAATTGTTTGTGGAGGATATTTTCAGGTCTTTCTTTGAAATTATTTTTTTCTTTTTAGTTGAAACAGAGGCTGCCATGAAGAATAAATGTGATTCTTTTTGCTTGAGCATTTGGCGAAATTGCAGGCCAGAAAAAGATGGTAAAAACCGATTTACTGTCTCTTAAACCAGATGTCAATTTTCCTTTGATAGAAACTATATTATATACAGAGGGATTTAATTTTTTAATGCACTGCAAACCTGAAGGGAATTTAAACACTTTTCTCTAACAAATGGACCATTTAGTCCCATGTCCTGTCTGCAGCTATGACCAGAAGCAGATCCTCAGCCAGTGTCTGAGGATGGGAACAGGACAAGCATATACAGAAAGGACACACATATAAGTACAGAGGAAACACACGCATCTCTGGAGACTCGCCCAGCTCCCAACATTTTGCAGATCAGCTCTGCTAAAAAAGAAATGTCTCTTAGACTCTACCAGGTGAAGTGTCAGGTCTTGCACTTGAGTCACTGACAACCACAGACAATGCTAAAGATGACTGACGGAAAAGAACCTCAGTATGCTGGTTGGCAGAAGATGAACATGAGCTGGAGTGTGTCCAGGTGGCCAAGAAGGCCTGACGGCACCCGGCTTGTGTCAGCAATGGTTTGGCCAGTGGGACCAAGGCACTGGCTATCATCCCATACTGGGCACTGGTGAGGCCACACCTCAAATCCTGAAGTCAGTCCTGGGCCCCTCATGATAAGAAAGACATTGAGGTTCTGGAGTTTGTCCAGAGAAGGGCTACAGAGCTGGTGAGGGGTTGGGATGACTCCAGTGAGGAGTTTCTGAGGGAGTTAGGGGTGTTTAGCTTGAAGAAGAGGAGGATCAGGATGGACCTTCTCTACAACTCCCTGAAAACAGGTTGTAGCCAGGTAGAGGTCTCTTTTCCAGGTAACAAATGCACAGGATGAGAGAAAATAGGCTCAAGCAGTACCAATAGATGGTTTAGATTGGATATTAGGAAAAAATTATTCACCAAAAGGTCAGACCTTGGAACAGGCTATGCAGGGAAGTGATGAAGTCACCATCCTCAAATGCATCTAAAGATATGCAGATGTAGCACTTAGGGACGTTTTGGTAATGCACTCAGTAGTGCAAGGTTTATAGTGGGACCAATGTCCTTTAAAGGTCTTTTCCAACCTATTCTATTCTGTTCTGTTCTATTCTATTCTATTCTATTCTATACAGCATGCCAGTACCTAAAGAGAGTCTGCAAGACAGAGGGACATTTTGTAAAAGCATGTAAGTGACAGGTCAAAGGGGACTGGCATCAGACTGAAAGGGAGTAATTTTAGATTAGATATTAGGGAAAGAATATTTACTGTGAGGGCGGTGAGGCACTGGCACAGGTTGCCCACAGAAATTGTTGCCCCATCTCTGGAGATGCGCAAGACTGGGCTGGGTGGGGCTTTGAGCAACCTGGTAAAAAGTGTCCCTGTCCCCATGTCCCATCTACTGTGAGGTGATTCTATTTCTTCATTTTTCTTAATATTTTAAGGACTTAATCTCCCCGAGTATGTGAAGATTATCTGAGATTACCTGAGAACTCCTGATAACTCCTGGTACACACTAGCCTTCTGTTGCAAAGCAATACTAAAGTAATCTCTACACAACTTCTTTTTGATTGCTGCAAAGTTGCAGCTTTTAGCGTCACTGGATGCTCTCTCCAGTAAATTTCTGAAGACAGTCTAGATTTTTGTTATTTTATTATTTGTAGTCATCTTTACTCACCTAAAATTTACATAGCATCACCTTTAGATAACCTTTATCCGGTTATCTCCAAGCCTTGCTCTTGCAGATTTGCCAGTTGTTTAGGTTACAAGCTCTACAGCTCTTGGTGAGGAGCTACCTGAAAACTATGGCTTTTCATGCCAGCACACCCTGGCACAGCCACTGCACAGGCTATTTGTGAGCCACTTACGTGGGTGGCTGCAACAGGAGACAGAGCCCATCAGACATTCAGCTGCTGCCTTTCCTGGAGGTGCAGATGCAGCCAACAGATTTCCTCTTGCCTCCCCTCCACCTCAGAGAAGCCAGTTTTACAGCAAGCCTGATGCCAGTTTGGTGCCTAAAGAATGATTTCCACCACCGGGAGTTGCCAGGCTGTAGGTGAGTGAATAGCAACCCTGTGCCAATTTCCCCTCTATCATAAGAAATCACCACTTGTTTACTTGACAGAGCTACAAGTGTAAACAGCTGTACATTTCAGTGCATACAAGATGTTACAAGAGTAAAACAGCAGCCATGCATATTATGTGTTTCAGGGCTCTACAGGTTCACTCCTGCTTTCCATCAGAACACAGAGAGTGTAATGTGATTTGAGGGGAGAGAAGGACACCTTTGCTCAGTTGAAATGTGGAGAGCACATGCAGGCAGGGAAGAAGGGGTCTGCTGAGTTTTCCACTGGTTGTGCAGCTCCAGAGCCAGGGACTTAGCTGGCGGCCAGCAGCAATGTTACTGTCACAGTGTCACCTGTCAAATTGTCTCTGCAGGAATAATGGTGACTGCATGCCCTGATGATTAGTGCATGGTTAAAGCCTAAAGGATGCAGGCATATAGAGTCTGAGCTCACAGCCAGGTTTACTCCCCCCATGTAACAGCACTTAGTCCAGGGAAATCGCTCCTGATTAGCACCACAGGCTAAAGAATCTGTCTGAAAGGGTGGGAATGAAATGTGGCACTGACAGAGCACTGAAAAATCCATTTTCCAGGTAAAATGCTGCTCTTTGTGAATAATATCAACCTGAGTTAAGACTAGATCCTCCTGATTAATTAAGGGTCTATTACGTCTAACTAAAGCACATTAAAAAAAATACCCTACTTATTGATTTTGTAAGATTTTGCTTTCAAGAGGTTGGGCTAATGGCAAAGAGAACTTGTAACAGATCAAGAGGGACCCAGGTAAGGGGAAAGGGAGAAAGGGTAATTTGGGATATCTGATTATACGTATACATGCTGATGAGAAGCAACAGCAGAGAAACCTCAGAAAAAAAGTATCATTTGATCCACAATACTTTTTGCCTCAAATATAAGCAAAACTAGCAACTCCTACAACAAAACTCAGAGAAATTGATGCATTTCTAAGCAAATAGATATTCATGTTCAATTAGAACAATGAAAAAAAAAAAAAAAAAAAAAAAAAAAAAAAGAGGTGTCCATCAAGACCAGGACCTTGCCTCTGGGGGTGCTCAATACTAGATGCTTTGAAATCAATGCCTGGAGCCAGGGATATTTTTCTCATCGTGCCCACATCTCTTTCAACGCTCAGCAAATTGCTTCTTCACCTGGTGATTACAGACAGACCTGTCCTTCAAAAATTCACCTTCATGAAACTCATATTTTTTCACCCTGCTTCTAAAATGAATGTTGAATCACAAGAATGGTGGAAATCAGTTTGTTTACACTGATTTCTTGGAAGTAGCACTAATTTACAACCAACTGTCTCTCCGTTCTTATGAAGTCCAAATTGCAAATCAACGCAGGAAAAAAACACAGACAGGGAAACCTATAATGAGCCGCTAAAAGGCCCCTGTCTATGAAGTTTCATCTTTGCAAATGTTAATCATGACACTTGAAACATGGACAGAAGAGAAAGCAACTACTCACACTTACTTGTTCTCACTCACTGTACATTTATGCCATATAGAAAAGTTCAGAACACTTCACTGTCTTTTCATCTATCATTTTCCAAAACTATTTCCTCTACTTCCTGCTTCCTTTTACAATTTTCACCTTTGTAATGACATTCTGGGTGATCCACCACTACCCTTCTAAACTTCACCTTGCTTCTTCCTGACCAAGTCCTGTTAATCATACCCAATCTAATAATAGCAGTGTTAATAACACCTTCTGATACAATATCCTCCTCCACAGGTTTTCTGTGTTCTTTGGATGGCTAATGTCTTGTTAAAACTTTTTTTACTTATTAATTTTGTCTGTGACAGAGCTTGATTAGCTTCTAAATTACCCTGTTCCTATTTTTAGTGCACTATGCCCCTACCCTTCACACACAGTTTAATCCCAAAGTATTAATTCGTCTCTATATAATGCTGACTTGTCTTTCTCCAGGTGTCCTAAATCTTCCTGTTTTCATTTGAGGTCCATCTACCTTTGTTTTAACTCTTATTACCGTTCTCATTACTTTTACTGCTCTCTGTTCTCCATTGACGGGCACAATTGCTTTGCAACAGCCACGGGTAGTGCTGGGGAGGTGAAGGGTCAGTCTCACTCTTTGAAAGAACTCACCTCACATCCTGCTTAAATTAGCAATCGCAATGATGCGCCGAGTCGGGAGACGGCGGGAGCGGGGAGCTCTATGTCTCTAATCACTCTGGGGTAAGTTGTGAACTCAGCTATCTGCAGAAGTTAGAGTCAGGAGAAACATCTCTTTGCTGCCACTTTGCACACTGACACTTGTCAGACCCTACCTCAAAAGCAGGAGTGGGGAAGGCAGTGACAGCCACTCGGCCAAATGGTCCCACTGTGGTGAACAGGATGCTCATCCTGAGGAAATCACAACACAGCTGTGCACAGGAGGTGGTCAGGACACTCCAGCAGCAGAGCACCTGTCCAAAAAAGCTGTAGCTTTTTCCCAGTAGAGTGACCCCTTATCTGTTCAAACCTGTACCAGTTTGGATTCTCTCTTTCGGTGCATTTCTTGCAATGCTATTTGTAAGGTTTTAATGGTCAAAAATTAATGCTGTGACTCTTTAAATGGAATCAACTGATCAGGAGTGAAGAAATAATGAAAGAAAAACAAGAAAGAAGAAGAAGGAAAGAGATACACGCTGAGAAACCTAGGACAGTCTTGGTCTCCCTTCTTCCCCTTAAATCCCACAATTGTCTGTGGGACCCCGAAGAAATTGATAGATTGGACTGACAGGATTGATTAGGATCAGATTTATTATCAGATCTGTTTAATTTCTGGCAGAGTGTCAGTGGAAGTCAGACCACATGGCCTGTGCTGGCAATTTCCTTCCTCCAGAACTCTGCAAATAAAGATATATAGGACACCCAAGTCAGATTTTCCTCCGGAGTTCATTTCTGACAGAAATTAATCAGAGATCAAGCTGAGCTACTTTTGAAATTTAGTGTAGCATGAATCTTGCCATTTTTAAGTTTAACTAGTACAGCTGCAGGATGCTCTGTAGTCTCTGCAGATCCTGCCAAATAACCACAAGCCCATCACCAAATGCTTCCTCCTGTCTAACACCCTTGAGATTAGTCATCTTAAACAGTTGTTTCTTTTGGACTGGTGCTGAATGAATAAAAATTTCTTGCTTTGAATGTGTTCCTTACTGGAAAAAAAAAAAATAGAGAGCTATCAGAAGTTTAATATGTGATACGTAGGATTTCAATGTGAAATGTTGATGTGGGAATCTAATTGAAGATGAAATGGGAAGTCCTGTGCTGTTTTTGTCTGGGGTAGAGTCAGTAATCTTTTTTATAAAACTTTTGGGCTGTGTTCTGGACTTGTGCTGGAAACAGAGATGGTAATAGAGATGTTGTCGTTATGTTGAGCAGGATGTGCACAGAGACAAGGTCTTTTCTGCATCACATGCCACTCCACCAGCTGGGGGTGCACAAGGAGTCAGGAGAGGGCACAGCTGGGACAGCTGACCATGACTGACCACCAAGATATTCCAGACCATACAGTGTCATGCTGAGCACATAAAGCTGGGAGAAGAGGAAGGGAAATCATTTGGGTCCCAAGCCACCACTGCATATGATTGAACCCCACTCTCCTGGGGATGTCATGGCTGAACACCTTCCTTCCACTGGGAATTGGTGGAGGAATTCCTTGTTTCACTTTGTCTATATATGTGACTTTTGTTTTAACAGTTTTGTTAAACTGTCTTTATCTCAGCCCTCCAGTTTTCTCAGTTTTACCCTTCTGATTTTCTCTCCCAACCCAGTGAGACAGAGTGCACATACAGTGGGGTTGTGAGAGGCTTATATACTGTCTGCAGTTAAACCAAATCCAAAGCACAAAATTATGGAGATCTGGTTGTACCTTGCCACCTGTAATGAGAACCGAGGTGGGCAAGAGACCAGGATGAGAAAAGGAAATGACAGAACACAGAAGGCCAAATGTCTTAGACTGAGAGCTCTTGGGCTATCATGTTGCACCTAAACAGCCCACCTGCACAGTTCTTATCCTGTTACTTTGGCAGGACTGTCCTGAGCCCACCCACTTTCCCAAATCAATGGCATCATATGCTCAAATCTCTTTGCAACATTTGATGTGTTGTGGCAGGAGGCATCTGGCTGGTCATAAGCATATCCTTCATACTTTTTTCTTCTCTACATGACAGCTGCACTTCACATCCAGCAGACTTCATTTCACCTGCAAAGAGGATGTCTGATGCACAGCAGCTGCCAAAAGTTTCTAAAGAACAGCACTCTCAGGAAGTCCTGCTGTACTCCTTACAATATATCTACCCAGCAAATGCTATGGCCTTGTCACGCATTCTCCGCTTTTTCAATACTTGGGTAAGAACAGGGACTGCTGTTTTTTTCTCATCATCTTCATCAGGACAGGAGAGCAGCTGCTTGTCTCCATTCAACTATGATACACCAGAACAGAGGTACGAGGCACCTCAGCACCAATGATGTAACACCCTGGAAATGAACATGATTGACTTCAGGTGCTGAGGCAAAAAGATCAAGACAACCTTGCCTAGCAACCTGTCTCTTCCATGTGACCCAGAGAGTCCTCTGCCATGGGCCACCTGTTTGGCTGACCTTCACTCACATGGAATAAAATAGCTTCAAAAATTTGGGGTGGAATATGCTAAAGTGTTTCATCTTCTGCTTTTACACTGCATCTGAAGCATTGTTCATTTGCATTAATGTTAATGTAATTGCTTTATTGAATAAGCTGGCAGAATATACTCATTCCAGGTATATTGAAGACATTGGGTTGATGGCTTGACCTTGCAGCTCCTTGCAGGAATGTAACTCCAGTGTGCAGAAAGAAAGGAATAAGTTCCTCTCCTAAAAGGTGACTAATCAGTATCCAAAATGAGTCTCCCATAGACACTTTGCTTAACAACAAATTTAATGGAAAGGCTCCTTGTAACACAAAGGGAGATGAGCCACATATTCTACAGCTTTGATAATCAAATCATTATTTCTGTAGCCTTAAGGGATATCTGCTTACAGCAGAATTCAACTTATAGTTTAATTTACTTATCTGATCTTTCTCTGCACAAGAATAGCTTCTATTTCTTGCCCTATTTCAAATTTCCTTATGTAACTCAAATGGTATCACAAAGTATGTATGTGTGTTTTTGTACTGATGATATTGACAACTGACTATAAAAGGTTTTATTTTCCTGTTCTTCTTGTCTCTTTCTCATTCCCGCTATCCAAGCTGCAGCTCAAAAGGATTTATTTTTGATTATCTTAATTCTGCACCATGTGATTATTATTAGTGTTTTAAATTCTAACCTCTGATCCCTTTAATCTTTTTTATTGTTGTGCTTTTTCTAATCCCTACGTCTTATAAAGTGCTTCTCATCTGTACGTCTTAAAATGCTTCACAAAGGAGACTGGAAACTATTCTTACTTAACATGCTCAGGACTAAGGCACAGAAAAGGGTCATATGTAAAAATAATACAGGAAAACTAGTGTGGAAAAAAAATCAATTTTCTCCAAAAATTTTCCCTCTCTAATGTGTTGTGCCGCTTTCGTTACAGGATTTGAACATAAATATCAAAATCATTAGAATTGTAATAAGAGTCTTCCTTTCTTTTTCTCATTTATTGTCTCCAAATCCTATTTTTTCCTCTTTTATTTTTTTCCTCTTTTTAATGTTTTTTTTTAATATAACTACCTGGTTTAAGATTTTTTAAGAAAGAAAAAATACAAAAGAAAAACTCTAATGCAATTAGTACCTTTCATTATTAGTGATTTTGAAAGTGCATGTAGGTGAAAAATGAATGGACAGTTCTGCTAGCTAATGTCTGCTGCTCCAGGGAATCAGATTTTCTGCAGTTCCCGGGTTAGGAATGTAAAGAAGTTGCACAAAATGAATCCCAAATATAAATGTGGCTAAGTATGATAGCATGGGTGACAACAATTTGATAATGCGGAGCTCATAATGAGACACATATATATGGTCTTATCACCCCAAACAGCTCTACCCTGCTGATTTGGGTAAAAAAAACCCCACATCAACAAGTAAAAAAAAAAACTTTTCGACCATCTCAGCGCTCTCTTGCTCATTACACCGACCTGTCAGAAATGACAACTTGGCCAAGCCCAGTTATACCATGCTGACATGCTGTATATGCTTTTCTGCAATAATGTCAGCTTTAAGGTGCAATGTACTTAGGGAAGCTCATTGCTATGATTGGTCCAAAAAGAGCCATTTGCCCTGTTGGTGGGGTGAGGCAATACCCTAGTTTCCTTTAAATTAGGAGTAATTTTCACAAAGATTGTTTTTGGAAAACTAGCTTAAAATAGTGAAACTTTCATTTTCGTCTTTTTAAGAGTCTGATGACTGGACAATTGCCTGATGATTTTCTTTTAGTGTCTAAAACAGCAATGATATGATCTCTAATATCTGACATATTTCAAAAATATCCTGAATGTAACCAAACAAAATTGCATTCAGGGACATATGCTGGCAATCCACTATAAATAAGGAGATATAATATAAACATGACAATCTAAAGGGCAATGATGCAATAAATGTAAATTACAATAGCAGGGGGACAAAAGAAAAGGAATCCTCAGATCCATTTGCAGAATCACAACAGAATTTTAGGGGAATGGAATTGTATTTAGGACAGAGCATCATGAAGCTGGAAAGGGAATATGTCTTGTTCCAAACAGGTGCAGTGGGAGGTGGAAATGACAACCAAGGGTTTATAAGCCCTAACACTGGCTGCGCACAAAGGCAAGGCATACCAAGCCATGGCAATATGAGTGCTGGGAAGGCAGTGAGCTACTGTGAACCTGGACTCACAGGGGTTTTAAGCCTTGCTACAATAAGAATCCTCTTTGGCTGTTCCAACAGCACCTGAAGGGTTTGATTTCTGATGTCAAGCACCTACATTATATGTCTAGAAATACAGATGTGTATTTAATGATATCTAATTTTCTAATCCTCCCTTTTGTTTATGCTGTATTAACGTATTTCCATTTGAATTGGGAATTGCGTCAAACACCATTCCCTGTGGTAAAGCGTCCATACACCTAGTCAGAAACAGACTCAGGTACATAGTACCCTTGTGCAAACCTAACGTCTACACAGTATAGAATACTCAGAATTAGTTTTTCTTATAGACAAATGATGTATCAAAATGGTGCACTGCCTGATGCCACATCTCCCTCTGCTGGTAAGGTCACTGACTGCTGAAGGTGTTAATCCTTTAGTAAAAGATTATCCAGGTTTCAATTTTCAGACTAAAAGGTCATAGGTTTGGCTTATGGCATGATGGTATTACATAAACTAACATCCACTTTCTTCATCTTCAGCACAGAAACTGTCATTGAAACTGTCATTCTGAGTGACCTCTCAGCAAAAGGCAGCAATGTACCTTGCATCCAGGAGGTTAAACAAACAAAGGTCTACAAGGAAAAAAAAAAAAAAAATGGAAATGCCAAAGGATGGTGCTGTTCAATGAGCGTGGCAATTCTCAGAGACTTATGCATTACAGGAGACTTGGAGCTTCATCCTTCAGTGGCTAAACCTTTGATCATTACTGTTTGCAAACACTGCAAAATGTTTTAATAACTGCACAGTAAGAATGTGATAATGAGGTATTTAGAACCTTTTAGAATCAAATATCTAAATAGGAAATTTACCAACTAACAGTTTTGTTTGATTTATTGGAATTTATTTCGGCCTGACTGAAACGTAGAGAAGAACTCATGACTTTTCATCTATCACTTTACTTTTATTTTCCACTAGAACAAATACGTAATTAAATAAATAAACTGAAAAAGATATTCATCCAGCTGTCAGTGCACTAAGACACTGTTGTCACTGGAAAAAGATGTCTGCTCCTTTGTTGTAAATGCCACTTCATGGGGACATGATGGGTTCCTCAGTCTTCAAAAAGCACTGAGAAAAAGCTGAAAGACACTTTTCCCATAAATTTGTGATTCTTGTATGCATGCAGCAATGCCAAGGTCAGTTCAAAACGGCTGTAAGAAGCAGTTTTTACTCTCAAAGATGTTCTTGGTAGATGGATTAGATTTTTGAAACACCATCTCTGTATTTCTCATGTTGGGGGTGGAACTGTTGAGATAACAGAAGTCTTACTTTGCTTGCACCGCCTGGAGAGAGGCATTGAAAAGTAAGTTTTGTCCTGACAATTTAGCTTTAACCTAGAAATGCTCCAGCCATCCTCATATAAAGGAAAAAAACAACCAAATGACCCCAAACTAGTCTACTGTCTTTTTCTAACAGACTGTGGAAAAACAACAGCAACAACAACAATAACACTCACAAAAATGAAAACTTCACAAGGAGACAAATTTCTAGAGTTGTCAGATATGGTCAGTGTTGTATAACCATTTTTGTAACAAGACATGTCAATGCTTAAAGTCTCATTTGCAGAATTGTCCCAGCTTTTATTTGAGAACTTAAATAAAAATAGAAAGACAAGACCTTAGCCACATCAAGAGGAATCAACTATTACACGAGTGTTATTTTATTTCTGGCTTGGCATGAGACGCTGAAATCTGTTTGGCAAATTGCTGCCTGGTCTATAATACATGAACTCACCTTAGAAAGCATAATGAAGGAACTCCCAAATGCTGAAATGTGGTCTATGGGAGAAGAAGCCCCTTCTGTAAGGAGCAGATGTCTGAAAATTACTCTGCAGCTTCAGGCAAGTTCTGTCATGTCAGAGAAAGCACTTACACAAATAGTCTGAACCCCTGTGGTGGCACTACTTCTATGGATCAAAATCAATGGGTTTTGTAACGTAGGTACCATTTTTTAAAGGAAGAATCTGACTCAGGCAGCATCTCAGAGCCCTGCTGTCATTGTTGCAGGGATTCTCACACACAGCACAGACTTGGGCATGCACATGCAGGCAGGTGACCCACAGCACAAGTGGCACAAGCCGCCCCAGGAAAATGTCTGTCATCTCTCTTTTGAAGTCAAAATGGCTCCTCCTTAAACCAGCACATTAGTCCAGCCTTGTTTTCCCCCTAACCTCTCCAAAACAGCTCCTTCACAATTTTGCCCCTTGAATCAGGGGAAAAAACCAACCAACCAANACTGCCGTGCACGGCGACAGGGAGCCCTGCGCTGCGGAAGGTCTCGCAGCTGTTGTGCCCTGTGATGAGCGTTGCTAGTGCCGGGAAATGGGAACAAAACGCCTATCGCACACTGGACGCAAAAAGGGACACATACTGTTTGGGAGCCGCTTTACCTGCAGGCGAGCAAACGCGGTCGAGAGAGACGCCTCTCCCCGCTTAGCACACTTTAATGAACTAGAAGTGATGAGACATTGTTGCAATAACTCCGAAATTCGTCCCCCCGCTCCTCC
>WBMY01010418.1:142050-152945 GCA_013397315.1 Donacobius atricapilla
CCCTCCAGTATGTTTCTCTTAGTTGTTTTAATTGAAAAAGCTGTGTTATGAAAATGTACCTTCCATCCCTTTCAAAGCTAACTGTTGTAGAAGCCTGGATTTTGTCATTCAGAGTAGGAACACATGGGATTTACACAGATATCATTTTGATCCTATGTATGGAGCTTGAATCTACATCAAACAGCTCAGATGGATAAGCTAAAAATGGTTGCAAAGTTAAAAAAATAATAATAAAAAAAATTAAAAGGAAAAAATAAACAGGAAAAAATAAACAGAAAAAAGTTAGGAAAAATAAAGTGGCTTTGAATCCTAACCACTTAAATCCAATGGTTTGGCAGCCAATAGCCTTAATAAGAGGCAAGACTTTACTTCTGCTTTTGTGTTTTAGGAAAATAATAGAAACTAGCTGCTCATCTGCATAAAGCTTCCTGCCCTTGGACACCTCCTTTGAATATGGGGGAGCCATTTAAAAATGTGAGTAGTGATTTGGTTTTGGTTTACATCATACTTCTCTGTGTGTATGTGTTCTGTGTTAGCATTTGAAAGCTATGAATAGTTGAGATAAAAAGATTGTTAGGATTTTGTGCATTACTTATCTAAAGACCCTTAATGATAAACTAATAGTGATAACAAGATGTTAATGGTAATAATGAAAGAAGCGAACCTAATAACAATAAAATATAGGAACAGAGGATAATGAGGCACGAGTTGACATTTGAGTCAAATAGTAGTAAGTATTTCATAGGAAGGAAAACTTAGAGGTAAAACACTAAATCAGTCTAGTGACCTTTCTAGTTCTCAGATGTTCTCATAAGAGTCTGATGTCCTGTTGAATATGCAAGGATTTTAAGGCAAGAAATGCTGATAATCCAAACCATCCAGGAATGCAAACAGTGTGAAAAATCTAACAGGAATTTACTAGTCAGACCAAATTGCGACAATCATCTCAGGAAAAACTGATTATAGAACTATGTCAGACCTGTACCCTGAGAATCTTAGCTGATACACAACCTAACTTAATGAAATGAAGAAATGAACTTATTGAAAACCTGCTGATGTAAACTATTATAGGGTTGTCTTTGTCGTTTTGTTTAGGATTTTGTTTGTGTTTGTTTTGTTTTAACTTGGCTGCAGGAAAAGAAGCAATTATTATTCTCAAAAATATTAATTACTGGGAATGATTTGTTAACTCCTGGAAAATAGAGAGAAATTAGTTCTTTGGAGTGTGCGTCTCTCACTGACTTTCAAAGGGCCACCTGGGTCAAATTTGTCCTTAAAAAACAAAATGACTTCCAACTTTAAGCTTTCCCTTCTATCTCTCATGGTTCATTTGAAGGTGTGTATTGATGCATTGCAGTTTTGTAGCAAAGTCTAAGGCACTCTCCCTGGCACCAGAGCAATATCCTCAGTGGAAACTTACTGAAAGTATTGCTACTTGAAAGATGGCCATGAGGCGCTGGAGCTTGGTTTTAGGAAGTTGATGAACATTCACTGAGGATTAGATTGTACTCATCAAGAGCTCACTTTTTCTTCAAATTAAAGAGAGTGCTGCCATTTCCTCTCTTCTAAATCTAAGTGTTCACAGCAAAAATAATGTTATAAATGTGCTTCCCTCCTCTCCTACACTGCTCAAGCCACCTTATTTCATTTCTGATTTCAGATTTTTTCTTATTTATTTTCTAAATCTATATGCCAAACAACATGTTCCATTATGTGAGAAGCTTGAAATAAATTTGTGGAAATGTTGGTGTTTCCAAGGGAATCTGTAGTACAGTGGAATTGATCAAATAATTGAAAAAAAAAAAAGGGATAGCTTTGCAATTTAGTTATGGAATGACAGTGTCTACAGTGTGGGTGGTTTTGACTCTCTGAAGCAATTTTCCTGTGTCACTTCACAGGGCTGCTCTGCCCTCCTCCTTTCCCTGGCAGACAGGGAAGAGCCTGGGTTAGATTCCAGTAAGTATATATCAGCCTTCCTCCAAAACTTGTTGGAACAAAACCAGTTTCTGAAAGATAAGTACCTGATCCCACTGACTATTATTTGACAGTGAACCCCATCCTCTGTGGAAAATTTCAACTTAGTCAGTATGTGATAACCTGAATTCCAGAAAGCAGGCTGTCAGATCTACTACCTCTTGTCTAATATCCACAAAGATTTATATCTCAAATGAGATACTACAACTTAGTGCACAAATGAAAATCACTGCTGAAGCAATGCCTCAGGGTATGTAAACTTTGCAACTATTTTACTTTGTCTTTAAAGCCAAAAAATCCCCAGTGTGGATTGAGTTTTTAGAGTGCCCAGAATATCACCAAATGTCCCTTGATGTAGAAAGCATCATCCATTCTTTACAGTTCATTTCCTATGAACTGAAAATGTGTCCCATTAAGTGTACTCCTTCTCCTTCATGCAGCTGGGATCTACACTGAATGTTCCCTGTATACAGACAGCAAGAAACAGTCTAGTAGTACTGCTTGATCATTTCTGTTGGCTTTTAAAATGGAAATGGGGGACATCTGTACTATTGTATCAGGTTCAAACAAAACTGTGTAGGAAGCACAGAAAAAGAACCACACAGGTTATGTCATACTCAGCTCTCTCTTGTTTAAAGACTCACTATGACATAGCTCTGAAAAGCAAATATGATTCTCATTAGAAATATACACAATACAGAAGGGGAAAAAAAGAGCCCACAAATCCTAAGTGTAGCTTATTCATCCAAGGAGCTACTAGTTGACAAAGGGGTCAGAATGCCATGAAACATAGAGCCTGCAAATTTATGAAAAGGAAAGGAAAAAAAAAAANCAAAAAGAAAGAAAAAAAAAAAAAAAAAAAAAAAAAAAGTCTGTTTCTGCAGACCTGGTTAGACAAGTTAGAAAAGCCTCTAGGGAGTTCCAGCTTGCCTGTCCAGCACCTACAGAACAAATAACTGACATTTTTCCCTGACCTTGCCGGTATTACAGGTTATTTTAACAAGGCTAAAGCTTGGAAAAAGGAAAAAGTCTCTAATGTATTAAGTACAAATACGCTAAATTCAACATCAGGAATGCAGGCAGGTCTGTCTACAATGTGCCTCAGAGACTCAAGGAACATCAAAATGAACATGAATATGTAGATTATTTTGGCTTTGAGAAAGCTGTGGCCAATCTAAAAAAAAATCCCATTTGCCATTAATATTTACATTTTTCTATACCTTCTCTAGAGGTAAAACAGGATCAAGTAAGAAAAAAAAAAAAAAAGAAAGAAAAAAAAGAATGTAAAGCTTTGGCAGGGGAAAAGACACCTGTGAGGATATCAAAGTGCTTACATAGCAATACAACTTTTGAAAAATAACAAAAACAATAACAGCAATGAAATGTGAACAGTGTGAAGCTAACATCTAACATTTGAAGTCAGGTGTAAAAGGACAAAGACTGTTGGTAGGATGAAGATGTATGAAAGAACCCATGCATGACAATAAATACAAAAATAATATTTAAGCATGGAAAAATAAAACAGCTAAAAGGAAAATTAGCTAAACTAGCATTGACAGATAAAAGAGATAGAAGAGTTCTTTATATTCTTTATTTGTTGCTGTGATTTTCAGAGTCACTCTATAAATAATTAAACTTTATTAAAAGAAGTCAGTGGATAAATCCTTTGTACTCTATGCAAACTATCATTAAATGTGTTTAGCTACACCAAAATTTTCTTAAGAAAAAGTGTTTCAGGAATCAAAAATTAGAAACTGCTACAGTTCAGGGAACCCCTTCAAATGTAATCTTAACTTTTCCTTTTGATGTGTTATTAACCTTGTATGTTGTGACTCAGCCCTGGATTAAATAATCATGCACATAGTTTTTGCCAGGCTTCCTCCCCTCAGAAACCCCATTCTTCTAGATGGGGTAAACAATATATTGTTTACCAGGACATTTTCACAGTTTCAATTCTTTTTGGAGCTCATAGCTCATGTACATGCCAAGAAGCACACTGCAACAGGACAGCTTCAGTCCAGCTAAGTAACTGATTCTGTGGCACAACCAAAATAGACAACTTACTGCTTTTGCTTCAGCCTAGATCCTGAAGGAATAGATCAGAATCTTTCTGGTTAAATTTGCAGTAATTCACAAATTTCAGATGTTATGTTGAATTTCCTAAGCTACCCTGTGACTGGCAGATATGGGCATCCCACAGTGTTCTGTGTGTCACAGACAGAAATACAAGGCTCTCAGCGTTCTTTTCTCTCCTGTCAAACTGATACTTTGCTTGCAACCTGCAGGTAGAAAGCAGGGATGGGAAGGCTGCATTTTATTAAATCCTTTCTTCTGAGTAGCACCTGGGAATGTTATCTCAAGCTGCCACTGGTGGGCTGTTCATGTTTTATGCTTTTTCCCCCTCTTCACTGCATAAAGTGGGATCATTCTCCCCATTCCATGCTGATTTTCTACTCTCATTTCAGGTGCTCTATATTGGGTTCACATGATCAGGTTTCGGTAGTGGGGAGGCTACAGAGGTGGTTCCTGTGAGAAGCTGCTGGAAGTTTCCCCTACATCCTCTAGTCCCAGTGCTGGCTGGATGCAGGATGGACCCTGCACTGGCCAAGACCAAACCCCTCAGTGATTGTGGTGATGCCTCCAGGGTAAGATATTTAGGAAAGGGGGGAGAAAAAAAGTTCAAGTGAAGCTAAAGAAGAGTGGAGTGAGAACAGGTGCGAGGAGCAGCCCTGCAGACAGCCAGGGCAGTGCAGAAGGAGAGCAGGAGCTGCTCCAGGCTCTGGAGCTCAGATTCCCCTGCAGCCCCTGGCACAGCCCATGGTGAGGCAGCTGTGTCCCTGCAGCACAGGGAGGGCAGGGGGGAGCAGAGATCCACCTGCAGCCCCTGGAGGAGCCCAGGCTGGAGCAGGGGGATGCCCAAAGGAGGCTGTGACCCCATGGGAAGGCTGGGCTGGAGCAGGATCCTGGCAGGACTTGTAGAGAGAGGAGCCCAGGCTGGAGTAGGTTTGCTGGCAGCACTTGTGACTTCATGGGGGACCCAGGCTGGAGAAGTTTGAGAAAAATTTTGCATGGGGGGTGCTGAAGGGGAGAGGATAGAGAATTTGGGAATGAAGTTAAGCTCGGGAAAAATGGAAGTCTGGAGGGCAGGTGTTTTGAGATTTGGGGTTTTCTTCCCTCATTACCCTACTTTGATTTGCTGCGTAAGAAATTAAACTGTTTTCCCCAAGCTGAGTCTGTTTTTCCCACATTGGCAACTGGTGAGTGATCTCTCCCTGTCCTTATCTCATCCCACAAGCTTTTCATTATATTTTCTCTCCCCTCCTCAGCTGAGGAGGAGAACTGTTTCACACCTGTCATCCAGCCAGACTGAATCCAACACGGATGCCTAAATCCTGGCTCTCCAATCAGCTGATCTATAATCACTCTGTGACTTCAATTATAAGACATAGAAACCCAAGTGGATAAACCAAAGAAGAAAGATGAATTGAACCAAGACAGGAGTATTATAAAAAGAAGAAGAAATATGTTTGGGGGTTTTTTGGTTTTTTTTTTTCTTTTTTTCAGGAATATTCTCTGCTCTTTGCCAAGTTTTAACAAAATATCTGAAAGTTTTTGTAAAGCTATGTACCCTGGAAAGCAGGTTATTAAAGTTTGAAGTAGCTATTTCACAAAAATAATAGTTTAAAAAAAGGTAAAAAAAATGTGTGTTTCTTCTAACCTTGTCTGTAGACATTTCTCAGTGTATTAAAAATATTCAGACATTGTCAGAATGAGCTGAACAAGATTCTCTAGGGCTAGAAAATATCTCAAATCTGGAAGCTGTGGCATAAACGCCCTTTACACTAGGTAATGACAGGTTAACATTCTCATCTCTTACTCTGCTGTCAAAGTAAATTAACCATTTACTGAAGAGAAAGAAAAAAGTTTTGATTCTAAGGTTTCCTTTTTCTCACACAAGGGGTATTAATAATGTAACTCTGTAGGGATGCATTTAAATTGTCAAATATTTTCAGATCCTGAGTTTGCTCTTTGTTCCTTAATTATTCTCATGTTAGTTTGTTAACAGGCTCTTTCTCCAGGACTAAGCCAATAGTTTTCCTTTGGTGTGAAATCCTGATACAGCTCTGGGGACTACTCGTGACTGTGGGCAGGAGGTGTGAGGCTGTGCCATGCATCTTGTTCCTCATTTGCACAGGAGTGGCAGTCCCTATTCCATCATGCCTTGCACCATTAAGAGTTCCTCATGTACCCCACGAATCAGAAATGCAATGTAGACCCTTGACCTTATCATGTCGGGTACTCATATCCATCACTCACATGAGCACACTACTCATATTGTTCCAGGCACTTTAAATCTTAAAAATTAAAATTAGAATAATAACAAAAAAAAAAAAAATGAAAAGGAAAAGAATGCAAAGGAAAACCTTTAAGAAAAACAAACCAAATTCTGAGCAGCATGAAAACTGATGATTTAGTAGAAGTGACCTGTATAGAGATATGTCTGTGCAAGCCTTTCTGCACTATTTGGCCTGCGTACTTGGGTGGACACATTTAGGATTGTAGATATAGCCTTGAATCTTTCAAACTGCATTTCCTATGCTGAATTCTCTGAGCAGATGGACTGAATTCAGTTCTTAGGGTAACCTAAAGAAGCCTAGCTTGAAAAATTTTGAAAGCATGGCTCCTCTTAGTTATGTATTTGTAAATTATATGATGATTTTTTTTCACAGCAGACAAAAAAAAATATCTTGTGTAGCTTAAACCTGGACCGTCTGACAGGCCAAACATTCTCTTGTCTTTTAAACTAAACTACCCAGGTGAGCTATCATGCTTGGATAAAAGACATATGTGACCAATAGACTGGAAAAAGTTGATGTTCTTGGGCCCAAAATGGGAAACCCACAGAAGCTACAGGCCAATACCTGCCTCTGGGAAATATCAGCAAGGACATCCTCATTGTTTTCAGCTGTCAGATTCTTGATGGTTGGGACTCAGACTGCACATGGCTTTCTCAAGTCTCTAGGAACTGATCAGCTAAAGGTGAGAGATATATCTCAACCCTTGGCAGCCGGGCCACTGAACGAACTGCTAGGGAACATACAGGGAATGTCGCACAGGAACACATATACAGGGAACATACAAAATAAACAGAAAATACACATACAGAAAAAAAAAGTCTAAAAATGGGGTTTCTGTGGTCCACAGTCTTGGGAATTTAAAATTCAGGAAGGATTGAATTTAACTAATAAGAAATATTAATTGTGACATATATAAGGATATGGCACAACTACTAAGATGCCTATCAACCTGAATATTTAGAGAGTAGACAAGTCCTGGGCTGGATGAATTTCCCAGTGCAGATACCTAAATCTTGGCATTGTAGTGCAAGTAAGTTCCTGAGTTCAGTATCTCAACTAAGTAACTTTAACTGCAGACACTAATCCATTCCTAAATTACTAGACATGGTCATTAAGACATCATGGATCAGGCCTTATTAAAATTATAAAAGCCTCAGTAGAGAAATTTCAATAAAGCAATGTTATATTTTTTTTTTTTTTAATGAAGACACAGGTTCTGATGTTTCTTTTCCTAACCACAGCAGCTTGAAACACATTTTGAATTTTTTTTCATTTGTTTGGTTTAGTTACAATTGAATTTGCATATAATCAAATCACTCTATGAGTCTTTAAAAATGTAAACACAACCAATGAAATCTTATTACTTATATCATCACAAAATGAAGAATTGGCAGCATAGTAGCAAACATGAGATAAATATGAATATTCAGAATTCTCACTAGGTGCACAAGTACATACAAACTATCTTTTAGGAGTATAATTTATGTGTGGAAGTACCCATTTGTCATATATAACCATCAGGCAGGAGGAGTATGAAAATACTTTTTTAATAAGATGTATATTTCAAAACAATTTTTACACTGTTTGTTTGTTTGTTTTTCCTTTTGTTGACAAATCAGGTCCTTTTGACTCTTCAGTACAAAGTGATGATCCAGCTTGGGTGGTTTTTTAGGGAGAGAGAAAAAGGAGAAAGAGAAAAAGGGAGACAAAGTTGATGGGACCAGTTTTCTAAATGGTTGGGACTCACAACTGTAACTGAAATTAAAAAGAACTACAGTTCCCATCATCTGAAGAACAAAAAGCAGAAGACTACCTGAAGAAGAAAGAAGAAAAACTGGTTTGTAAAACAAACTAATGAGAAAGCTTTTGTGGATTAGGCACAATGGTCAAAAGAATGGAGTTACGTGGTAAACAGATATTAAAGACTTGTGGTCTTACAAAGCACCTCGTATTTTGAAGTAATTTAATTAACAATGGACATTGTTCATTAAAGACATTGCAAGCATGATCCTGTAAGTTTTTAAGCACGTCCTTAAGTGTATATGTCAAAGTAACACCACGAGATTCCATTGGAGGGTTCAATGTGCACATTCTGGACATGGTGATTCAGCTTTGAACCTCAATTCTACCTTCTGTTAGATGTTTTCCATCAACTTTGCGTCTCTTTTCCTCCTGGCCAAGTAGTTGCTGGCTGCATCTCTCTCATGATTCCTTCAGATTGTTAGAAATCAGGATGAGATGAATAGTCACCTATAGTGCTGTTTATGAAATAGCAGCTCAAGATATCATCGTCCAGTGTGCAAGTCATTTCCTGTTTCCCTGCCTTTGGCAGGGAAGTAGCGGTCCTTTGGCAGATAGAAAAGACAGTATATGTTTGAATATCAGAGATCTGAGCCAAAATATTTGTTCATGAAACGATTGAATGACTGGAAGACAAAGATAATTTTCTTACTAATATTAACAGTTTAGCTCAAAGTATTTTCACATCTCCAGTATGCATTCAGTTTATTGATTTTTTTTTTATTCTTTCCGACGTGTCATTATTTAATCTTCTGCCAACACCATCTACCAAACAGAATCTTCCCTGCTATACCCATGAAGCTTTTGTACTATTGATGTTTTCACAGTGAACAGTGTATGTGTGTCAAATTATAGCTATTGATCTTTGTTTGTTTCGTAATGTGTGCAGTTGTTTAGATAGCATTATAGTTTGTCTGATTGTGGTTATATAAATAAAAGAGGGAGAGTAAAGAAGGAAAAAAAACTTGTCGTTTTTATTTCATTTATAAATTTTACTGTTGAAGGTAGACTGTCTATTTGAATTGAAAATATACTGAAATATATTTTTAGATAGGAGTTATCTTCTCTTTCTTCTTAGTAACAAGTGGAAGTAATAGGCCATGCAATCTTAAGAGAAAAATAAAACTGCGCCAAACAAAAAGAGCCTCTTTTATTTTTCTATGAATCTTTTTATAACTGTTTTTTGTCAGAATTCCTTTTGTCTTGGATGCTACTGTTCAAGAAATCCCAATAAAAGTCCACCTCTTAAATGAATACTGTCAACAAGTTAACAAATAAAATAAAATAAAAAATCCCCTATGAGTGATGTTACCAGTATAATGAGAGGCAAGTATTTTTCTACCAGTTTAGTTTTCTCTCTCCGATTTTGCAACTATTAGTTTTCTTCCATAACTTATGGTTACAAAGAAATTAATGTGGGCAACTCAATTCAAGAGTTAAAACAGTGGACTGGGAACTAGAGGGCATAGCATTATTTCTCTACTTTTGCAATCATCTGATGTGCCAGCTCCAACAAGATTTGTCAGCTTGCTCCATACTCATTTGTACTTTTGTTTTGTATTTGCCTTCCATGTTCAAAATTGTACAGGCTAGGCTTTCATTTGATGAAGCACATGAAAATTCATGGAAGAGGAAGCAATAATAACACTAATAATATTGTTTAATACATCCCAGAAATAACTTAGTGCCATCCAGGACTAAAAATTATCTTTTCGTAACCACCTAGGAGAGCAGGTGATCAGATATTATTGTTTATAGGGTGAATCTTGTCCCTTATACCAATTTTACCCCTTTTTCTCACTCTTTCTGAAAGCCAGATAACTAAACAAACCCTAATAAAATAACTAATTGTATTTTTGATAACTTCTCTTAAAAAATGAAATGTTTTTGGACTGCTAGTAGAGGAGCTCTATTTTCCCCCAGATTAAAAATCTTCCAAGAGACTCATGGTCTTTATGACCTTTATACTACTGAACTGTAGCAGGGGAGCCAATTAATGACAATTTTGTTGATGGCTTGAGAGATTTCAATTGTCTTCTAGGAGCTGTATTGAGATAATTCTCAAGCTAACTTTCGTGTTTCAAAAGCTACAAAGCAATCTAATGTAAAAGTTCAACAAAAAGACCTTAGGGACAAAACCTGGCTGAGTTTGGGAATAAAATCTGATTTCTAATGTGCAATACACTGGCTTCCATGAAGAGAAACTATTGAAGCTTGTGTGAAAACAGAAGCCTGTGCATGCTTTGTGATATTTCTGAGAACATTTCCACAGCCTCAGCATTCTACTTACTGTCCAAAATTCATGATGGAAATTATTAAACTTTAAACAAGAAAGAATTTCATTTTATTTTGCCAGCGTTGGCTGAGATGATCACTCCTAAACTGACATTGTATGACAAGATGCTTTCAGCAAATAAATACACATTGCTCAGATAGGATTTTGTATACCTTCCTGATGAAAGCAAAATGATGAAACCAAAGGACTATGTAGATATCAAAGAGCTGCAGAACAGAGAGAGCAGGTTTGCACTCCAGCAATAAAAAACAACCATAATGACAAGGAGTAGCAGCACATGTCCAATATTCTCTAACACAAAACTTCAAGCACAACACAATCCAATCTAGGCTTAAACTCACAAAGAGAAGAGAAATAATAACTTTTCCTTGAAGCTGTTTCTCCTCTGACTCTGTGTTGCCACTTACCTTCCCTACAGGCTCTCAAAGGAGCTCTGCCCATGGATTTTTTTTTTTTTTTTTTTTTTG
>WBMY01010418.1:153320-183482 GCA_013397315.1 Donacobius atricapilla
AAAAAAAAGCTAAAAACACAAACATCTCCGGTCAAAAAACGGAGAAAAAAGAAATCCCTCTTCCCAAGTTAGAGTGAATTATTATTAACCAGTGAGAATGAAAATTCCTTTAAACTAATAGAATTGCCTTTATTTCCAAGCAGTCAAAACAGCACATTTTCTAATTGGAATTATCTAGTATAGAAGCTCATTGAGTTTAACTAGACACAACACAAATTCTTAGCAATTGCTTTGAAGAAAATCTTTCCTATTTACCAGTGGCAAAGTTATGCTGTCAGCTTCTCACTTTGTGCCCACACAGAATAATCTGTGTACCTGAAAAAGATGTGAGAAATAGATCCCAAAAATACCAAAACCTGAAAATATTACGGAAAAAATTCCTCCTGAAATGCAATCAAACCCTGCTGTGATCCTCCTTCATGCATTGTACCACTCCTGTTCAAATCAGATGACATTTTGTAAAGGACTGAGGTCTAACTTCACTTAGTCTCCCTAGTGTTTCTCTTTGGCTTTTTTGCATTTTTTCCCTTTTTTTCTACTTTTCCCTTTTCCATTTCCTCCTCTTAATATCTCAGTCTGAAGCAAGGTCACAGGGAGAAGAGAAATTGTTTAGGAGCCAAATATCTGCCACCAGGTAAAAAGAATTTTTTCTGTGGAGATGACAGATTGATGGAGTATAAGAAGGGTGCATAAGTCATGATTGTGATAAAAATAAACTTGATAGAAATTAAAGAAGGAAAAATACATTATGAGTGCTGAAAGACAAGACAAATGTCCTACTCTAATCAAATTGTTTCATTATTTCAGGCTTTTGTAATGCACATAGTTATACATTCCTTACTCTAGAGTTGAAAATTAAGTATAAGCATCAAATGACCACACACTGGAACAGCTTGTCCAGAGAAGGTGTGGAATTTCCCTCCCTAGAGATATTCCAGAAGCATCTGGACACAATCCTGTGCAATTGCTCTGGGATGACCCTGCTTGAGCAGGGAGGTTGGACCAGATCACTCCAAAGCTTGTGGTCTCTTCTAACCTGACCCACTTTGGGATTCTGTGTAAAGTAAACAAAAACTCTGATAACCTACTTCTGTATTCATAGTGAATGTAACAAATTGCAATTTTTATTGCAGAAATACTTAGAAAATGAACCAGGTCTCCACTGACACAAATTGTCCACAACTTTCCTTTTCTTAATTAAAAATATAAGAAAAAAAAAGAACAACCAGCCAAAGAATTCCCTATGATTTTATTGTTTTAAAATGTGCACTTCAATTTATCTACTTGATTATAGTGTTACAGCTCAGGAAACTGGCTTTTAAGTGGGTTTCATGAGATGTCAAGAGTAGTCAGAAATCTGGAAAACTTGACAAGTATGGAACAGATATTTTTAGTCAAAGAAAGAGATGGATGAGTGAAAGATGAGGACTTTTTCAGCCATTCTGATGGTAGTGCCCCAGAGCAGAAAAGTCTGCATTATGGGTAAGGGGCAATTCCACTCGGCAACTGAAAGAAGATGGAGCAAAAGTAACAGGAATGAGTTTCTAGCTGTGAAGATATGGAAACATAGGCAAGGATTCCCTGTAAATTTTTATTAAGAGTGTGGACAGTGTGTCATAGACAACAGAAAAGAAATTTCTCCCATCTCAAGGTGATTAGGTAGACTCTCTAAGTCACTTTCACCCTGAATTTTAGCATTATGTTTATTATTTTTTATTATTATGGTTATTATTTCTGAAGTTTCCATCATTGTCTTAAGACTTGTACATAGAGAAGAACATATTTAAATGTGCTGTATCCTACCACAGGCAGTTTCACGATAGAAAAACGCATTAAATTTTTACTATAGAAATGTCTTTTCAAAAAAAATTGGATATTCCATTCTTAACATCTAATCAAAATGCATGTTGCAAGCATTGACTTGAATATTTAAATCTGAATTTATGAATGATTTGAAATACTCATCTCAGTACTGCATTAGCCACAAAATTATTGAAGGAATTCAAAGTAATGAGGGAGGATATTCACAGATATTATTTATATACTGACAGATATTATTTTTAAGAATAAACACCTTCATCTATGTTGAATATCTATATTTGTACAAGTGTCAAATGAAAAAAGAATGGATGTATTTCTTAATGGGCCTCCGAAAGCTACTGTAAAAAATTGCCAATGGATTAAAGACCAGGCTTCTGGATTTGAAACAGTGAGAATTTGAAAACCTGATCAATGTCAAAATTCTTTTGAATCCTCTCTAATTAAAACGTTCAGAAGCATTTATTGTTTGATTTATTGTGTGGTGGAAGCCTTCCTTGAGAGAGAGATAATTACATTGCCTTACAAGTAAGTCCTTCCCTTCAACCACGCCCAGCTTCAGAGGGGACTCTTTTCTGTGCCCCCTCAGATGAAGAGTTAGCCACGTCCCTTACTGTGGTTTAAAAATCTTAAAAGAAATTGTGTAAACATTTTCCAGCCCCATGCAGCTGGAGCCCTGAAGCACTGAGCTACAAGCAGTGGTGGAGTGCTGTGCTGTGTTTTTGCAAGTACAAGACAGAAAATCTATGTAATTACCTCTGAAGCAGAAGAAGCTGTGCAGCCTGACAGAACAGCATGTGTAGGAAGCACTTTGTCAGGTCTCTGCTGACTAATTTCCCACTCTACACAGGGGTTTTTTTTCCCCTTGTAATCTTTCAGGTTTAACCCTCTCTATGCCCATATTTTCTCTACCTATCCTGATGTGAAAGTACAGAGGTGGATTCAGAACAGAAATTGAGGCTGTTGGACCTAGTCCAGTGAGTGACTACCATCTAAATAAGGGGCCATGAAGACAGCTGACTAAAAAGAGAAGGAGGAAAGGGTACACAGTATCTGAAGGTGAGATTTGCTGTTTCATGCAACCCATGCAGCTTTGTCTCTTCCACTGTGAGTTTTAAAATGAATGTGTTAAGGCAGTGTCTGCTCATGCAGAATACAGCTCACCTTAAAGACAAAAACATTTTCTGTGTCTCAGTCATTAGGTGACACTGGAAAATCTATACTGTCTTTTCCGAAGATTTAGGAACATAAGCAATAAAGCTTGAACAAATCTCAACTGTTTAGTCCAATTCCCCAATATTGCAGATCATACTTATTTTGTTTTGCCCATGAACATGTGAAGTTCCATCTTCAAGTGCCACTTCATTCATGTACAACTTTTTTTTATTTTATTTTATATTTATTACTCTAGAAATAGTATCTCCCAGTAGTTCTAAAACCTGTTCTCATTTCCTACCTGGAAGTACTTTCAGTTATGTATACCCATTGCTCCTTTTTCTGTAAAAGTTTTGAATGTCACAAGTGAGAAAGTCTTTTTGTGTGAGTAATATGGTGGGGGACTCTATGGAAATAAAGAAGTAAAACCATCCATCAACTGTAGGTTAGCTTACTCCAAAGACTCCATATCGTCACCTAGTTTCCATTGGGACCCTGGGTTCAGAACTGGATTCATGGAATTTGAGGCTAGAAAAGGTCACTTTAATCTCCATTCTGACCTCCTGCGGAGCACAGGCTGTAGATCACTCGCTGGGTCCTGAATGAACCCTGTGTCGCGTAATCACTTATTGAATTCAGTGAGACTAAGCACAGCCTTTTTACCTTTTATTCAGTCCAGTCTTTTCTCTTTCTGGATTGTTTGTGTTTTCTCCCCTTCTAGCATTTGTCTAAAAATATTTTTCTATGTAATATGATTCCTTAAGATGTAGCCCTCCTTTTCGATTCTAACTGAATATCTGAGCCAGATCACATTCAAAATCTCCTTTTTTTTCCTGTGCAGAAGTGTACTGTGTACCTTTTTCTCATACATTTATTTATTTATTTCTAAGGTCTGAGAAAAAGAATAATCTTAGGAGCCTGACTCAACTAGAGAAAGTATTGCATTGTGTTAATCCTTCTATGATTCACAGACATATTTATTCAATAGCATGACCATGTCCACACTGACTCAATACCCTGACTTGTGTCTAATAACACAGATCTTTCCTTCCTCCCTCCCTCCCTCCCTCCCTCTCTCCCTTTCTTTTTTCCTTTTCCTCCTGAACTGCAGTAACAGATACTTGAAGCCAGTAACTTCAGCTCAAGAACATAAATGCAATTTCCCCAACACTAAGCAAAACAAGACGTCCAATTTCCTGACTTTCACAGAATTTTGGTGGGTCCTGGAGGGATTACCAACTTGGTAAAAATACATCTGACAGAAAGAAAGAAAGTTGGTCTCTTCTGAAGAAGCAGATTTTGTTATGCTACCTGTAATCATATTTAACCCTTTTCTTGTGCTACTGGCTATGCTGAAGTAATGAGATGTACTTGGCAGTTAGGTTATTTCCAACCTTAATTGTTTTGTGCTATTTTGAAATACCCTAAGTAACAATTATATTCTGATTTTCTCAACTAAAGCTGGTGTTTCTTATTACCAGTGGGGTATCTGTAAATCTTATTCTGGCCAAGTGAACACTGTGCAGCAAGAAATTTAACAGCATAAATGAAAATTAATTTCTAAATTTTACAGTGTTTAAATTTGTGGTGAGAGAAATGGGATGGTTCTAGGCAGTCCAGACACATACCCCATTGGATTCATCATACAAACTCATTTCAGGAAAGGACCACCAGCAATATTAGATAACTTTATTTAAATCTCACACTAGCTTGTACCTCTCAGTTCAGCTCAAGCTGTGTTTTCTTTCTGGGGACAGCAATAACAGACAAATTGAAAATATGTGAGCAAATCTGATCAGAGGAAGAGGAAAGATCTCTGACTCATATCTGCAATGTGGACCTAATTCCCAAAGGAAATAAAGCATCTATAATCATGTGTCTGTATCGGTGTATCTGCATCTGTATGTCTTTCTTTCTGCTCCTTTATTGTAGCAGTGGGAATATTGAAGAAATATTTGGATTTTGGTTATATTTAAAAAAAGAAGTGCTCTTGTATATTTTATATTCATGCTTTTTATTAGACCTCAAAAAATGTCAATTTCAGGAAAGTTTAGAAGTAAACATGAAATGACAAAAATTATCAGTCATAATTCACACCAAATTAGATATTAGAGAACTTAATTTTGAGCAGAACAAACATAAGAAACGAGGTTTCATTTATTCTGCTATCCAGGGGACAGCGTGCTTTTCCCAAAGCCCAAAAAGACATAGAATGTTATGATCTTAATGTGCTCTGTGCAGTTAGAGAGGAAGATACAATTTCGTTATAGAGTTGCCCTCTCAAGATACATTATTACTTTGCTTTAATCTCACATTTTTCCTTTTAAACTGGCTCCATAATTTTTGTTTTATTTTCTTAGCAGGAAAGCTAATCTGTGCCAGCTCCATCTCCAGAGGGAAAGGATAAGAAATCTGGAATGTAGGGTATTTGGAATCCAGGGTATTTGGAATCCATGGGGCAGTTCAGCTGAAAACATCTTTTAACATTTGCATAATAAACATTGATGACAAATACGTTTGTATTGTTGTTGTTTGACACACAGACACACACACACACACTCACTTTGGTGAGAGGGCATGAACTGTTTACGAAAAAATCTGTCTCCACTTTATACAGTATTTCTACAAAGGCCAGGGACTGGGGGAGAAGGTTGACACCTCTTGCCACCTCATTGGTCAGGACAACTGTCTATCATCTGTCCATATCTCTAATACAAAGAATGTAAACTCTCTAAGCTAAGGAAAACATTGCTTCTATCTGTAACACCCATGTGTAAGAAACAACCTGAACTATGAAACTGTGAGACACAAGAGAAGGCTGAAAAATCAGGGCAACGATATATTATTACTCAGGAATAAAATTTCATCATTTGGGTCTGGTGTCTTGACTAATTTCTAATTTGGGCTTCTCTGGGAAAAATAAAATAGCATAATTGAATTATTTGGCTTGGAAGGGGACCTTGAAGATCATCTTAGTTCCAGCACCACTGCTGTGAAGAAGGACAATTTTCACTGGACCAGGCTGGTCAGACACACATCCAACCTGGCCCTGGACTTCCAGAGATGGGGCAGCCACAGCTTCTCTGGGCAACCTGCGCCAAGGCCTCACCAATGTCACAGTAAAGAATTTTTTTTTCCAAATTTTGACGTGAATCTACTCCATTTCAATTCAAACCCAGTCCCTCCCATCCCATCACTACCTACCCTTGTGCACCATCTTGCTCCATCTTACCTGTAAATTCTTTTGAGGTACTGGAAGGCCACAATTAGGCCACCTCAAAGCCTTCTCTTTTACAGGATGGACAATCCCAATCCTCTCAGCCTTTCCTCATGGCAGAGGTAGCCTCCCCTCTGGACTCACTCCAACAGGTTCATGTCCCTCCTGTGCTGGGAGCCCAGAGTTGGATGCAGCACAGGAGGTGGGGTCTCACCAAAGGTGTCTTGGTTAGGAAAGACAGGNGAAAAAATCTGTCTCCACTTTATACAGTATTTCTACAAAGGCCAGGGACTGGGGGAGAAGGTTGACACCTCTTGCCACCTCATTGGTCAGGACAACTGTCTATCATCTGTCCATATCTCTAATACAAAGAATGTAAACTCTCTAAGCTAAGGAAAACATTGCTTCTATCTGTAACACCCATGTGTAAGAAACAACCTGAACTATGAAACTGTGAGACACAAGAGAAGGCTGAAAAATCAGGGCAACGATATATTATTACTCAGGAATAAAATTTCATCATTTGGGTCTGGTGTCTTGACTAATTTCTAATTTGGGCTTCTCTGGGAAAAATAAAATAGCATAATTGAATTATTTGGCTTGGAAGGGGACCTTGAAGATCATCTTAGTTCCAGCACCACTGCTGTGAAGAAGGACAATTTTCACTGGACCAGGCTGGTCAGACACACATCCAACCTGGCCCTGGACTTCCAGAGATGGGGCAGCCACAGCTTCTCTGGGCAACCTGCGCCAAGGCCTCACCAATGTCACAGTAAAGAATTTTTTTTTCCAAATTTTGACGTGAATCTACTCCATTTCAATTCAAACCCAGTCCCTCCCATCCCATCACTACCTACCCTTGTGCACCATCTTGCTCCATCTTACCTGTAAATTCTTTTGAGGTACTGGAAGGCCACAATTAGGCCACCTCAAAGCCTTCTCTTTTACAGGATGGACAATCCCAATCCTCTCAGCCTTTCCTCATGGCAGAGGTAGCCTCCCCTCTGGACTCACTCCAACAGGTTCATGTCCCTCCTGTGCTGGGAGCCCAGAGTTGGATGCAGCACAGGAGGTGGGGTCTCACCAAAGGTGTCTTGGTTAGGAAAGNTCCCCACCCCTGCCCAAAACCTCGCGGTATCACCTTTTTCCTTTGGAGAGAAAAAATAAAACAAACAACAACTCCCCGAGACCAAAAAAGGGTGTAGCCTGGTGCTAAGCTTTCCTAGCCGTTTTTATTGCTTTTGTCAAGCACCCATAAGTACCCAGCAATTAGTCTCCTAGCGACTTTGTGGGGAAAAATTCTATAGGGGAAAAAAAAAAACCCACAACCAAATCTAACCCTCAACAAAAGGGATAAAAGGGTGTGGGGGGCAGAATCACCCCCTTCATCCTTCTGGTCACATTTTGATGAAACTACATTAACTAGTCTGTTATCACAATTGGGAAAGTTATAGGGGTAGCTAAAATCTTTACATAATCTGCCAGTGCCAACACATTTTAGCAAGTATTTGTCTTCACAGAAGACTGCATGTCAGCTACCCAAATCCACTGAGTGTGTAGTCGTTCACGAATCTGATGATCAGGTTGAAGAGGGCAAACATATAAGATACCTTACCTGAATATCACCCTACATTAGCAGTGGGATTCATAGACATCTACATCACAGAGATCTAAAAGTGGGCGATGAATCCCACTGTGGGTGTCCTGACTATCAATTAATTTCATGCATCTTCTTGGTAGAGTCATGGGAGGTTAATAGGGAAAACCAAGGGCATTTCAATGTGTTCTAGTCCTGTACATCAACAAAAAAATTGGAAAATCAGTGGAGATCATGGAGGTTGGTGAACTTTCCCTGCTCCCCCACCTCACAGACCACTACTGGAGGTTTCTTTATGTGGAGCTGAATCCCACCAAAGTTTCCATTTAGGGAACAATGTTTAGAGCCATGGGTATGTATGGTCTTGTTGAACACTGCTCATATAACCCTGCCACATGGATGATAACATTATAGTCAACTCTCCTCTGGAGCTCTGTAGCCGTGAATTTGTATTTTTGTGTAAGAACAAATGAACGTGGATGGAGGAACGCCTGTCTTCCCTCAAACATTTACAACATGCTAAACTTAATAGTGCAATACAACAGACACCAAAATCTGCTTCTTCTATGCTATTACCTTGTATACTTTGCCATAGTAATTTTTATCAGTTAATTTTCTCCTGAAAAAAACCAAAAAACTGTGCTTCTGTTCATTTAGCTGTAAACGGCAAAGCCTCAACTTTGAATGTAGATTTTTTTTTTTTATTGAAACAGAGAGATTACTGAAAAAAAGAAAAAAAACCCCAAAAACCCCAAGAAAACCATAGTGACTGGGGTTTGTTTGTTTCACATTTTTCTCAGAGCTTTGATTAAAATTTATAACCATACTACCCTAAAGCCCTGCATAAGATGGACATTTAGCTGTAAACAGGTACCTCATGCAACAATAATGCAGTGACAGCAAAGAGACAGGAAATTGGGTGTGCTCAATTAATTTTTAAAGTATATAATTGGGACAAGGAAATTGTTAAATGCAACCACTAAAGAGTAGCTCATACTTGCAAAATGGGTGTAGTCTTTATACTTCCCTCTGTTATCAAGGACAGCTGTTAATTTTACTGAGGGGTTTTTTGTCAATTTATAGTCTTTTTCTTCAGCTGTCTGCACTTTATTTATATGCTCTCTTTTTATCCCTATATAAGTTCCAATATTTGCGGCCTTATTCTTTCCAGTAATGTCTGTCTTGGGCAGTCAACCTCCCAAAACATGGTGCTTTGCCCATGTCCTATGAAAGGAGCTTTCCCTTTCATCTAAAAAGAACAAGTTTTGTTTGTTTGGTTGGTTGGTTGGTTGGTTTGGTTTTTTTGTTTTTGCAAAGCAAAGAGAATCCTATGTCAGCACTCCTGGTTCGTCCTCTTTTCATCAAGAAGAGAGGTCAAGCTGTTCCAAAAATCAGGTTTGTTGTCTTGTGTCAGAGGGCCTCAATTTCTGTCTTCTGCATCAAGGATCACTAATCATTTTTTCCATAGCAGGGAATAAAGTCCTGTTTATTGATAACAGATTAATGGGGTTAAAGGCAACCTTTGGAGTGTGATGTGCTTTCAGAGATATTGACAAGTATTTGAAGTTCGAAAGTCTCAAATTCATGATAACATATTTAACTTGAATAAGAGCAAAAAAAGTTTTAAAAGAAATTCATCAGCTTTGGGGTTAAAGTTTCAGGTGACATGAATCAACATTGTGTTGCTTATAAGGCAAAAAATCAGGGCTTGAACTATTAAATATAACTTGAAAGTTTCTATTCACGCAGATGCACTTCTGATGTTTGGTTCACTCTGATTTTGACCAAGTAGGAAATATTATTTTGTGCTTTTATTTTGTTTCCAGGGAAAACCAGAAGTAGTGTGTTGACCTTGGCTGGATGTCAGGCACCCACCAAAACCGTTTTCTCAACCCCCTCCATATCTGGACAGGGGAGAGAAAATATAAAAAAAGTCTCATGAGTTAAGAACAGGGAGAAATTACTCATCAAATACCATCACAAGCAAAGTGTACTCAATTTGGGTTATATTAATTGAATTTTGTTACCAACAAAATAAAAGCAAATAAACAAAAATAAAATAAATCTTAAAAACATCCTCCTCCACCCCTGCTGTTTTCCAGGCTCTACTTCCTCTCCCCCAGCACAGCAGGGAGATGGGAATGGGGGTTATGGTCAGTTCATCACAGTTGTTCCTGCTGCTGCTCAGGGAGAGGATTTGAAGTCCTTCCCCTGCTCCAATGAGGGATGCCTCCCACACGAGACTGCATGGCATGAGTCCATTCCATGGCTATAATTCTCCACAAGTTGTTCTAGCATGTCTCAGTCTTCCATGGCTGCAGTCCTTCACAAACAGGCTGCTCCAGTGTGAATCCTCCACAGAGCCACAAGTTCTACCAGCAAAACTTGTTCCATCTTGGACAGGATGTCTACAGGCCCTGGTGGGTCGTGCTCCAGCCCAGGCTTCCCATGGGGGTCACAACCTCCTTTGGGCATCCCCCTGCTCCAGGCTGGGCTCCTCCAGGGGCTGCAGGTGGATCTCTGCTCCCCCCTGCCCTCCCTGTGCTGCAGGGACACAGCTGCCTCACCATGGGCTGTGCCAGGGGCTGCTGGGGAATCTGAGCTCCAGAGCCTGGAGCAGCTCCTGCCCTCCTTCTGCACTGCCCTGGCTGTCTGCAGGGCTGCTCCTCGCACATGCTCTCACCCTGCTCTTCTCTGATGCAATTACATCTGCACAATAACTTATTTTACTTCTTAAATATGTTATCACAGAGGCATTGTTATAATTCTTGACTGGCTTGGTTTTGGCCAGGGTCCATCCTGGAGCTGCCTGGCTTTGGCTCTGCTGGACGCAGGGGAAGCATTCCGCAGCTTCTCACAGAAGCACCGCTTAGCTCCCCTGCCACCAAAACCTGACCCTACAAACCCAGTATACAGAGACAAATTTAAAAGCTAGAACAGAAGCTAAGGACAGTGGGGGAGACCAAAAATTCTAAAAAAAACCCTGTCAGAAAAACCATTGAAAAAAATGCATCAAAGTGGACTAATGTTGGTAAAATCTTTTATCTTTGCTCACTCAAAAGTAGGTAATTTTGATTCACATGAGAATAATATTTTTTCTGGCTAGGTTTATTATTTACAGGTGTTGCTTTCATTGGATAGGACTCCTAAGCTCTTTCAGTTTGCAAAGCTTTTCTGTGACCTCTTGTTTTTACTTTTTCATTTTATTTTCCTTGCTACTTTCATGTCTAGTTATTACAGATAAGTAAGGTGCTCTGGCTTCCACTGCTGTGGATGATGAAATTATCTGTCTTCCCATTTCACCCACATATGTTTATCACACACCATGGTCTTCTGCAGTCAGTTTTTCTGTTAATATTTTTTATATAACATTTTAATAATTTCATAATGCAACCTCCCCAGTGTATAGAACACAATTTTCTTGCTCACACAGAATTTAAGGTACCAACTTAATCTCACACAAATGATTTCCTCAGAGTTAGAAATTTAAGCTGTGGCTAGTGTAGTGACTATCTCTAATTTTATGAATAAAAGATAATCCAAGGGCTGCTCACTGCATCCTGTAGGCTGTTCTGAAGGCGTGCAGGATGATGACCTCCCAGAGTGATTTCTCTCATCTTACTGGGTGAAGACAACTATACTTCTAACTTGGGCAGCTCAGTTAGATGTAGCATCAGATAACTAAGAATGAACTTAAGCATATAAACTTTGATATCTGCTTTCACATGCCAACTTACTCAGCAGTTTTAGGAAGGAATTTGCTCCCGTTTGCAGGCTGGTGGTATAGGGAAGAATTTCGCGCCAATTAGCAGGATAATAACCCTGCATAAAGAGGCGGAAGAGGCAGGCCTGCCTCCAGGACAACAGCTCTGCTGTGCTAAGCCTGCCTCTGCATGCTTTCTCCATGCCACAGTCCATGCCAAAGGGAGCGGTTGAGGCAGAGGACAAGGTACAATATCACTTTCAGTTATTGGTGGGGTGTTTTTTTCTTTCTTTATATTCATGTCCTCCACTCTTAAGCCTGAAGGGCCAGAATGTAAAAATACTGAGATTTTCCTAATCAGTCCATTCTCTTTGCCTGTGAGACTAAATGGTTTTGCTTCACAACTTGAATATACAAAATAGCACAGAAATCTGTGAAAGAAAAGTGCAAGGTTAATACATTGGTGCAATGAAATTAATCCCATTAACCATGGGGAGGTCAAGAGGGGTTTTGGTGGTTTTGGTTTTTTTTTCATTTCCCTTTTTAATAAATTTCTGCTCCAATAGCTAGGGTGTTCGAAGAAATTACTATTCAGTTATAAAATGAAATCATACCGTATGTTCTGTAAGCTAGTAATTTTTAAAGCTGAATGGAAAGACTAAAAGCTCAGTTTAATTCTCATTTACTTTGATCCAAATACAGAGGAATTCTATTGTATCCAAACACTGATGGGCAGGAAAATAGATCAGCTTTTTTTTTTTTTTTGCTGAAGTGAGAATCATATCTGAGAAAAAACTCCTGCAACAATGTGTACTTATCATATTTCTTTGTCCTCCTATTAAGATTTTAAGGGGAAGAGTTCCCTGTCTATAATACCTAGCAAAGTACTCAGGGCTCAGATTGATTAGAGAGAAGAAACAAATATTGATTACCTGCATGATTACTCAAATTGAGATTCCGAAAATATGTAAGTATTTTTTCAACACCGATTTTTTGTCAGACTAGTAACTCACAAAAGATTGTTTTATAGAGAGAGCACTTCAAGTTATTTTTAAATAAATAATTTTGTTTAATTATGAATTATGATGATTTTCAGAATAAAATGGCTTCTTTCTTGAAATGCTTTTCTCAAGGCTTGTTGAAAGAAATGGAACAGAAACTGCAAGCAGAATGTATTTTAACATATTTTCTGAAAAGAAATCCACAATATTTTCATGTAAGCATATTTCATTGTCTAGGAGTAAGTGTGACTGTATCATTTACTGAATATAAAAAGGGGTAAAAAAAAAAAGCCTTTAAAAAAANTTTTCCTTATTTCCTATTTCCTTTTCCTGTTTCCTTCTCCTTTTTTTGTTCACCTGATGCTTGATGTCTTTTAAGGTGCTGAAAGTTCTTACTACATGGACAAGCCCAATGCTCATTCAGGCCTGCTTACAAACCCCATTCTCTGTCGACCTCGCCTTGTTACATCCCCAGCAGTGAAACCCCGGGTCACCAAGTGACAAATAAGGTGTTTATCTTTGGCTATATCTGTTTAAATTGCTGCTATACCAACCAAGAGGGCGGCCACCACACACTGTTCACAGGAGGCTTATTGACTGTATTAACATAGTTCTTGGGATAATGATCTTACAAAAAACATGACATCATCTCATTAGCATGATCACTTTCATGTTGTGAGGTACCTATTATTGATTTTCCTTGAAGAAAAGAAAGCATAATGTGTTTGGCAATGGAGCTGAAACATGTCTGTTTCTGCTCTTTTCTAGATGTTTCTTTACTGACTAGAAAATTTTCTGAGGAAAGGTGGTTTGAATAGTTTTTATTCAAAAGTGACATTGAAAAAGGAACAGAATTTAACGAAATATTTGAGACATTTGATTTGTCATATTTTCTTCATTCATCTCTATTTAACCTCTATAGTCATAAAATCTGCATACTTGAGTGTGTTATGATTGAAAGACTTTGTGTGTGTGAACAAGTCGCAAATCAATCATGCATCTAAGTCAGTCTTATAATTATTACAATGAGTAAGTAGATGCTTTTTTTTTTCATTTAGGTTTTTGCATATGAACAGTACACTTTGATAATTTGCTATTCATATTGTGTAGTATTCTTCTAAGTCATGTGGTGAAATATTATTGTTCATTAATTTGACAACAGAACCACTCTTATTAAAGACAGGAATGAGAACATGAATAGTAAGCAAACTATGTACAAAATGTTGGACATACTAATTTAGTCTAAAATTTGTGTTATTTTGTGAAATTCAGAGGTATCTGAGATTTTTTTCACAGAGACAGACAGCACTTAAAAGAATCCTAAAGAATTTTGACTAATTGTTTGGGATTTTTTTGTTTATTTTAAGGAATTCTTTACAGCAATTATCAAAATCCACTAATTTAGAATTTTAAATTAAATGATTTGCCAAAAGCAAGAGCTGTCATTAATTTGAGTTAAAAAAAAAATACAGTATTCTCAACACTTCAGAAATGCAACTCACTTATTTTATCATCTGAGGTTTGTTTGTGGGTTAGAAGCCACATCTACTTCATGGGATGCAAGCAGTACATGTTTCTGAAGTCACATAAGGGTGGGTCTTGAAGAGGTTCAGGCATTGCTTCAGTGTCACATCCTCTACATCATTCCCAGAATTCTCAAGCCTTGGAGTCATGCACACAGAACTTTCATATCACAAAATATGGGTAAGTGATATCATAAGCATAAAAAGAGTGTCCTCGCACTCTGTCTCGGGCATAATAATACCAGTGCTCACAGACCTGGTCAGTTCTTTCAAAGCTGGGAAATGTGACTGCCATACCTGCCCCCACTCTATGTCTCCAGTTCCCACCATACATTCAAGTACATTCAGTAAAATACCAAAGAAATATGGAAATTGTTAGCTCAACTTAAATGAAATTAATCCAGTGCCTTTATTCAACTGCAAGAATGAATCTCCCACTGTGTGATCTGTTTTATTCAAGAATGAAGCAGTGTGTTATCTTTCTCAGTAAGCCATCTCTTCCTTTATTCCAGTCACTGCTCATTCCCTGCCTGATAATTGGAATTTCCTCTTAAAGACACTGAGATCACCTTAGAGAAGTAAGGTTTACCTTTTGCAAACGTAACTGAGGAGAGAAGCTTTAGACAGAGCAAAATGCATTCCTTCTCTTGCTTTACTGCAGGAGTTATTTGGAGCTATACACAGTTGTTCTATTAATACAGCTGATGGTAAAGTGCAAAGAAAATGAAATCAATGAAAATCTTCTTGAAGGATCTAAGTTTCAAAGGGATAATATAAAACAAATCTCAGCTCAACTTTTCTACACAAAACCAAACACAGCAATACAGATTTTTAAATATCTAGTTAGTGTTTATAATACAGGTAAGTACTTTCAGGTCCTAATTTTTGTCTCATTTCCTTCTTTCCAAATGACATTTCAGTAATGCATACAAAAGAACACAAAGGTCTCAAGACACAGTTTTATAAAGAGTTTCAAAGTTCACTGCTCCCTAAGAATAGAAGTTCTCAATGCTTTTTAAAGAAATTTCAGAGAACTTTTTATTACTTAAAACGTTTAGTAAGTACACCAATAATGGTCAGAATATGATATTTCTTCATAAAATTGGAAATTAAATTCATAAAGGAAGGAAAGAGTAAAAAGCATACATGCAAGAGCCTTCTGGAAACTGATCTAATTCTTTCTGGAAAGTGAGTAGTTCTTTTTCAAATTTCATACATTTTATTCCTTCTCAAGGTCTGCGTTGAGAAGTGATACAGACTTCCTCTGAATATTTCTTCTGAAAACTGACCCTCCATCTGCAGGAAAAGACCTGACTTTTTACCTCTGCTTTTACTGACAAAAATATACAATTCAAAGACTTATTCAGGTAGTAAGTGGTGTTGCAACAGTTTTCTGATGTTTAGTTGAATATTTTCAAGTCATGCCCATCTTGGAAGTAGTATGCTGCAAACCTGCCTGAAAGAGGGATGTTTTTGAAGAAAAAGCTTTTGGTTGATAGCCATATTGATGCTTTTTTGGGTGTCATTCAGTGCTAGATTTAGCACTTTGCTATTTGCAAAGACAGGCCTGATAAACTTTGATTTCCCACTCTTACAGAATTTCTGGCACAGACAGTGGCTACATCTCAGAACTCCATGGATCCTACCCCTGAAGAAACAGTATTCTTAAACATTATCAGTGTTACGGTGGATGTCTTGCATTCATTATTTTGAAGAAATATAACCTTCATGATTAAAAGAAAACATGGAATTTAGTATTCTATCTTAATGTGGATAAAATTCCTTTAAATACTATTTCTTTTAGACAATACAGAAATCTTTGCAAAAAGAACACAGGTTCCCGAATCTCTTCCAGTAGCCTAAAGACTGACCTTTTCCCTCATCTAGTAGATCTGTTATGGAGCTAAACATTTGCTTTTGTGGTGCCAAGAGTCACATAAATCTAGTTCATAACCTACCCACATAAAAGTCTTGCAAGATGTCTTGAAATCTTGATTATATACTACTTAATAACCTAATGATTAAGACTTATATATGGACAGTGTTAACCGAATTTCAAAACCTTGCTTTTTTAAAAAAGGTTTGTCATCCTGTCTTCCACATTTCAGAGAAGTCTCGTACAATGGGCTGAGAAGGCTTTCTGGTGAAAGACAAGGGTTTTCTATTGAAACTGTTACAGAAATTTGGAAATCATTGCAACAAGGTACTCTGTATTTTGGTTGCCAGGGAACACTTTTGATTTTATCTCCATATAAATGGTTGTTTCTCAGCTGTGAAGCATGCGAAAAGCCCATATGCAGCCATCTCATATCTTAAGGAAATTCTCTTAAATCACCAAACCAATTCAAGGTAAATTTAACTTCTCATCTGCACAAAATTCTGAATGAGGAAAAATATATAAAATTGAACAGTCAAAAAAAGATCACAGAAATCATAGATTTTCTTGTCCTGTCCATTTACATCCTGGACTGAAAGTTCTTATTTTTTAACTGTTTTTTTTTCTTATTGCCAAAAATTTTTTTATCAAGGCAGATGATCCCTTGTGTCATAAAAGATACAAACTTCTAACAAGGTAAGATGTACTTCTTTTCTGAGAGTCGTGTAAGATTTCTACACAAAGTTTGAAATGATCATCCAAAGTTTCAAGGAAAATTTGGAGAAAGATCAAAATGTTCCAATCGACTGGATGAAATAATTTTATCTAAAAAAAACCCACAGAGGCAAACAAATATAAAAAAAACCCCTTTGATATTTTGACAAAATTAGCCTTGTTGATTAACTGTAAATAAATTAATAAATAATTGCACATAAGGGTGTTTAAATTCCCTAGGAGACTGCAACAGGATTTAAGAATATGCCAATTTTAGGTATTAAATGCATAGAAGCATTAAAGGGAGCATATGCATGTATATATGTGTTTACTTAACCTTAAGCATGTCCAATCTAAAGTAAGTTAGTTATGTTAGAAACCTGAAGAGACATTTGAGAGTGAATTGTTTAAGAAATTGTTTATATTACTTGTCTTAAGTACACAACTTTGGAGGTCATAAAATCCTTCATGAGAGGCAGGAAAAGACACAGGACTGTGACCACTGAGAATGACCCCAGCTTGAGGATGTTCAAAGTTAGGTCCACCCTCGTTTATTTCATTCAACTTCTGTATGGTCTTTGTATTTATACCATTAAAAAACAACAACAGCAACAGCAACAATACAACAAAAATCAAACAAAGAATCCCAAACCTTGAGTCAATTGCATAAACAATTTTTAGAAGAATAATCAAGGGCCTAGCTATGGAAGATTTAGAGCTATTAACCTATAGAATCTCCACCAAATTCAAGCTCAGAGTCTGTCAAGATTTAGCCACCATATTGTTCAAATTATTCACTTTTTAAATTCACTTTGTTAAAAAATAATTAATATCCCAGGTCGATACAGATTGTTCTTTGTTATTCCTTTTATATGGAGATCTTGTTTGGTTTTTTTCTTATTTTTAACTGAAGGATTTCTTTTTTTTTTTTTGAAAATGGTAGAAGTTAATTACTTTTTTTCTCGCCTGTTTTTTTTTTCCCCCATCCTTAAGCACACAGGCGGGAAAATGCATCAGAAGGCATAAGCAAGAGGAGTGGGGAGAGGAGGGCAATAAGAACTGGTTAAGAATCTTATAAATCACAGCAGATTAACAGCTCTCTGTATTTTTGGCACATTATATATATCTATATTCCTTCTGTACATCCGTAAACGACAAATGAATATCTTATGGTTGTAGGGAAGAATATGAAAATAGCACCTGAACATAATTATGAAAACGACAGTGTTTTTCAAAATGTCTATTGTCTAACATATGGTCTTTAATCTAAAAATAATCCATGCCTTAATATTTTTGACTAGAATCTAAGTAGAAACTTGTAAAGGCTTTTTGTACTGGATCAAGCTGCTTTTAGAAACTGTAGTTTATTACTTTGCCCATAAAACCAGAACAGCAAAATATATTTTACTAGGCAAACTGCACCACTAATTTAACAGCAGTGGAAACATTCTTTATTCATTTTATAGGGCTTAACATAGACAAAAAAGGCATTGGCCGTATTTTAAAACCATTATACAAAACATGTTGTTGACATTGTGGAGATGAGGTTTTCACTAACCAACACAGCAGTTTTCCTCTGACTCCTGATAATTGTTCAAAAATTATTTTGATTAAGCCATAGTAATAGTAGTGGTTGGGATTGGATGAGTAGCAATGTGAATTCTACAAATGTGATAATTGTGATTTAAACATTTAAATAGAATTTACAGCCAGTCATTTTCTTCTAGCAGCGAGGTCCTGACTGCACACACATGGACTCAATCGTTGGTCATCCTTCCAGCTCATTCCCTGATTTGGTGATTCTTCTGAAGAACACAGGCTCTTTTCAAGACAAATGTTCACTGTTCTTGAAAGCAGCATCACCAAAGTTGGATTGTGAATCCAGAAAGTGTCAACTCCTCGGGTGGCAAAAACTTAATTACAAGTTAAATTATATGAAAAATCTGTACACCCAAACTTCCTGAAATTGTCATGGTTCATATTTAAAATGGCTCCATCTCAGCTTGAAGAAGTTCTGAAGGAGGTTTGGTCTCCTGAGGTTTCCTGTTGCATCTTTGAGGATAAGAGACAATTTACTCAGTTAGGAGACAGAGGATCAGGAGGATTCAGCATGACTCCATGAAGATCTGTCATGATTACAGTTTTGGCATAATTCTTTCCAGTACAGATGTTTTAAACTTTTTTATCTGAAGTGTTATTTGTTCTGAATTGCCATTCGTTGCCTCGTTTCATAGCTTTTTTGCGTAAGACATAACAGCTGACCTAACTGCACTTTGGAGCTGCTTCGCAGGAAGTAATAAAAATGAAAAGGCTTTTTTTTTTTTTTTTCTTTTTTCAGCAGGGAGTAAATGAGAGGATAATAACTTGTGGTTTGGGATGTTCAGACTGTATATTAGGAAAATCTTTGTCCTCAGACCAGGGGAGAACTACTGGAATATATATCACTCAGGGCTGCCCTGGAGCTTCACCCTCAGAAACTTTCCAGCCATGAATATTCATAGCCCTGTCTGCTCTGACTTCCTGATGCTGGTAGAGCCTGCCTGGAATCCTGGACTAGCTGACTTCAGGATGTTATCTTTGACCAGTGATAGTACGAATCTGGATAACATTTGTCCTGTGGTATCATATATATAGAAAATCTGGGCAAGAAGGTGAAGGGCTTATGTTTGGAATATATTTAATATATATGTAATATAAGGCCATGTAGTACTTGGAACATATCATTCAGCCATGGTCTCAACATACTCCTGTATCATAGAAGAGGCCATTAAATTTAGGAGCTTCTTATTTACTTAAAAAAAAAAAAGGTGCAAGCATTTACTCTTGCACCATCGTGTCAATCTTTGAGCAACTGGAAGAGAAAAAACCATGGAATTATAGTTGGGACAGTTCTAAGAAGTTTACATCTATATTTTCCTACTGCAACATAAAGTTGTTCTTTGGGAATAGTACACAAAGCACAGCTTGACAAACTTTCTACTGCTCCTAAATGGGTGCAGTTGCTAGTTGCACTCACTGGGGTGGAAAGCTTTTACTAGAAGTATGTTAAGTAGCTTGAGAAATTAATTTTCCTAAAATAGAGACATCTTTAAAAGCATGAGCTTGCTGTGCAGTAAATCAATTCATGTGACAGATTTATTCTTTTACTGGGAATTTTTCAAGGGGTTTTAAGAAAGGAAAAACCAGTTGAGATATATTAAGGACTGCTGAAATACCACAAAAACAAAAAGCAAACCAACTGAACAAACAAACAAAAAATCTCCTACAATAAGACCTCAAAAAAACCCCCAAACAAACAAACACAAAAAATCAACAACAAAACAACAGACAAAAAGAAGCCCCATTCCAAAGCTATTTTGGAAACTCAAAAAGTTTTTTGAACTTCTTGGCAGAGTAATTGATTTATCTTCACTGTCAGTTGAGCTGACAATATCAACCTTTATTAGTATTCATTGTCTTTTTTGACTTGCAAGTGATTACTGATTTCAGAAAGACAGTAAAATAAGGCCCAAATACATCAGAACAAAAGTTATTAGGTATTTTCTGGATGTTTCCAATTCACTAGAGCTTGAAAAACCTGAAGAGCTCTTCATCAAGTTTCAATTATGTGTGACCAGTCAGTGAAAATTTTACATGAATCATTGTTACAAGAGCTTGATATTTAGAAGTCCAGGCTTTTCTCTACTTCTGCTACATCTTTTCCATATAAAATCATGCAAGTTGTTTAATTTACCTTTGCCTATCCTTCTTCCTTCCCTCCCAAGCTCCATCTGAGATATCTGACCTCATCTGAGACTGGAAGCTGAAACTTTCAGAGATGTTGACTGTGTGTTTTGTGTGTATTTTAAAGGAAGGACGTTTTTATGCCAATATCTCTTTTATTTCAGATAGAAAGACTCCAGGGGAGGGACAGCTGTATGAATAGTGGCAAAGTGGACTGAGAAAAGCAAGCAAAACTACTATGCTTGGCAGTACAGAAATGTGATCCATAGAATATATTGAAAGGCTTCAAATTTGGAAATTTTTTTTTCTGCCAAAAGAAACCTAAGTATTTTCATGACTGATGGCAGGATACAAACCAATGTCAGAGCAAGAGCATAAATTTAACTTTTTAGAAAGACAGGCAATGGAATAAATGAATTAAATGTCCAACGAATATTTCTTCTTCTAAAAGGAGATGGCTGAGTTTTAGTTATACTTTATTTGATTTTTTGTTTAAAAGATGTCTGCATATTAATTTTCCTTTTTGTATTCCAACATTATCACATTTGGAATTTGTCATTTTTCAGCAATAATGTAAAGTCTAGTGTATTTTGGCTAAAAATTAAAGTGGATACAGACCCTAAACAGGAAAAGGAACTGGTTTTCTGAATGCGTTTTGAAAGATGAAGTGGGTTTTGTTTGTTTTTGGTGTTTTGTGGGGTTTTTTTGGTTAGGTTGTTTTTGGGTTTTTTTTATAACCATACATTTGCACTTCAAAACCAAACCTCACAGTTTCACCATAGCTTCTTAACAAAACAGACTCACTGGATTGGAGTTTTTCTTGGCACAAAGCTGCATGCAATTAAGAGTTCCACTAGCTGGGTTGTTCCTGCCTGCAAAAATGAATAGTTTCTGTATGAGTTTTTAAAAAAAGAAAAGTAAAGTAGAAAAAAAGGAACTTACTCAGCAGTTGAAATATACAATAAAAATGTCACTGCTATCTTTGCTTTAATTATGGAGCTCACATTGTGATTATATTCTATTCCAGTTTGTCAGAAAATGAGACTGTAGCCATTATTGTTAAGTACTGTAACATCTCTTCTCTTCACTGAGTTTGTGTGCCCTCATTTTTATTCAGTCATATTCAAACCACATCCTTTTCTCACAGGTTTGCAATAACTAGGACATTTTTCTAGCTCATTCTGCCTGTTATAAATGAATAGCCTGGAAAATTTCCTTCTCACTCCCGTGTTTAAAGGCACAGATGAAGGACAAAAAAATTCTCCTGCCATTGTGCAAGAGGCCTTCCACTATCACAGCAGATCTCAGTGGCATATTCCGTGCTTGAGCGTTCACCTGATCTAGGAGAGACTAGTCAGAGTGTGGCATATCACCATAAAGACCTGGAAAGTGAGGAGAGACATTAAAAGCAGCTTGGAGAAAGCAATGCCACCCATGGGTGTTCTTCCAGTGGCAAGGGGGACCAAGATACACAGTCACCAGAGAAAGAACTCCTCTTCTGGTCTGAGAAGCTCAGACCTCAACTGGGTGATTTATAAACTCCATCCCACAATTAAGACTGTCCCCAGAAGAACCAGAGTTCTGAAACACCTCATCTGAGGAATCCTTTGAACTGAAAATGTACATTTTTAATGCAAGTTTATAGGGGTTTTTTATTATTTTCTTGTGTTTTGTTTTTATTATTATTATTATTATTTTTTCTATTTACTACAGATCCCACATAGAATTTTGTCATTTGTAACTGTTGATGCCAAGCAACTTTTTCCATAGTGGGTGGGATAAGTACCTGACATTATTTGTATAGAAGGAACAAAACAGCTACACCAATAAATGTTTTCTAGAAGGTCAATCCACTCCATATCCAACTCTTGCCTGGATCACTGGCAGCTGCTTTTGAAAATGTCACAGGATTTCACTCCATCTGATCTTGACAGCATACAGCAGATAATAAAAGTCATGTCTTGCTTTTGCCATGCTTGGTGTTACTGAGAAATGCTTTTTGAACAATAGTTAGAAGATATTCCTACTGACTTCTGCTGATTTTCTGCCAGACAGTGTAGTTAAGACAAGTTCTAAATACTTCTCCAAATAATGCCTATTTTGTTGATTTTTTTTCTGAAAAATTGTAAATAATGCCTAAGTTTTAATCAGCTTGAAACATCATATTGTGACAATTTCAAAAAATTTTTAATTTCTCAAGTGTTTTGTTTTGAATGTTTATGCATGACACATTAAGATATTATATGTCAAAACAAACAGAAACACTCCAGACCAAAAAAGGCAGTACTGTTACCTTCCTCTGAACATTTTATTGGTAAAAATACAAAATTCTATGTAAATATATATATTTATAACCTGGATTTTTATGTTTATTATCACAAACTGGCAAATTCTTCTGACAATAATGGGCAAATTTGGGAAAATGCATTTTATTATGCATTGTTTCTATTAGCGTAGTTAAAAAAACTTCTTTTTTTAAGTTGAAATACATGTGAAGTCATAATAGATTAATAGTGGCTACTTAAAAAAAAAACAAAAATCCAAACCAACCAACCAACCAACCAACCAACAAAACCCCACGAAAACCTTATGTTTTCCCAAGTACATCAAAGAATTCTAGAAAGGCATTTAAAGATTTTCACTAGTTGTATTAAACTAAATAAAAAATTGCCCGCTTCTTGCATAAAGAAAGTTAATAAAAAAATCAGAAATATGTGATTTCAAAAAATTTTGGACAGACATTTCCTCTTCTAGAATGAGACTAAAGAGGGCAATGTAAGTATCATATTTCTAAATATCTTACCTGAAGCATTGTGAATAATAATTGTGCTTTCTTGATTATGCAATAGCTGTCTATGTATCTTGACACTGAAGGGAAAAAAAAATTTAGAGCATACAGTCCTCAGCTCCTGGGTTTTTCCCTGAAGATGAAGGATACACAAGTTTGAATCCCACGTAAGCCAGAAAAAACATTAATTCCAAAGAAAATATATATGATTTAAATATTATCATGTTCTAGAATGCAATATGCCACCTTATTTTGTGGATATTTGTAGCTGGTGGTTATGATGTCTTGTGATTCTCTCGAAAAGCAGGAAAATATTTGGCATTTTCATTTTTCCTGACTGAATTCAAAATTTCCTAGCTTCAACTTAAATTTGTAACAATTAATACTACACTGGAATGTGGCTTCTTAGAAGTGCTTTTTTGTTGTTTATATTTTCACTCTCAAATAATCCTTCTGTTTATATTGGAGAGTGATGGATTTGGTGGGTGCTCTTCTGGATGGATAAGGAATTTGTTGGTGGTCACATGATGGTCAATTCCCCAGAGGCCCGATGGACCTCAATGGCAAGTGACATTGGAACTAGTCGTTTTCAGTATCTTCCTTGATGATGTAACAAAGGGATCGAGTGCACCCTCCACGTATTTGCAGGTGACACCATGCTGAGTGGTGCAGTTGACACATCTGGGGGACAGAATGTCATCCAGAGGAACTGAGGACAAGCTCAGGAAGTTGGTCCATGGGAATCTCATGTGGTTCAACAAGACCAAGTGCAAGGTGCTGCATATGGGTTGAGGAAGGCACCTGGTGTCAGTCCAAGCTGGGCATGAACAGACCCAGAGCAGCCCTGCCCAGAAGGGCTTGGGGGTGCTGTGGGTGAGAGGCTGGACATGACCCAGCCATGGCACTCACAGCCCAGAGAGCCAAACGTGTCCTGGGCTACATCCAGAGCCCCGTGGGCAGCAGGGGAGGGAGGGGATTCTGTCCCTCTGCTCTGCTCTGCTCTGGTGAGACCCACCTGGAGCACTGCATCCAGCTCTGGGGTCCCAGCACAGGAATGACAGGGAGATGTTGGAGAGGCCACGATGATGAGCAGAGGGATGGACCACCTCTGCTATGAGGAAAGGCTGAGAGAACAAGGATTGTTCTGCCTGGAGTAAAGAAGCCTCTGGCGTGGCCTAATTGCAGTCTTCCGGTACCTGAAGGAAGCCTAGAAAAAGACAGAGAGGGACCATTTACAAATCAGTTGTAGTGATTCACCTGTAGTGAATCACTTTGTAATGACAAGAGGGAATGGCTTCAGACCGAATGAGAGCTCTTCCTGTTGAAGTTTATGAGGCACTAGAAAAGGTTGTCCAGGAAAGCTGTGGTTGCCCCACCCCTGGCCAAGTTGAATGTCACGTTGACCAACTTGTACTAGTGGAAGGTGTCCCTGCACATCTGGGGGACAGAATGTCATCCAGAGGAACTGAGGACAAGCTCAGGAAGTTGGTCCATGGGAATCTCATGTGGTTNGGTGTTTAAGGTCCATTTCCACACAAACTGCTCCATGACTCTTTGATTCTGTGATGTTCTGTGTATTTGTGGTGGTTTGCATTGATTGTCATTTGGTGAAGAGGGAAGAAGCCACCCATGGAGGTGATTTTTTTAAGAGAAGCTGCTAGCAGTTTCCTCTGTACACGACAAAATGCCCACCAATCAGTGGCTAGTCTCGAATACTGACACCTTGTTAAACCACGAGGAAGCTGAACACGCCTCTTTGAACACACCTTAAAAATCGAACAAACGCCGGGAAAGACCTCCATTTCTTCCGGCCTGGGGACAGGTGACAAGGTGGTCTGGGCTCCAGCAGCTAGCCCTTGCTGCTGGGCTGGTTCTCCTCGCCTCCTCTGCGCCCTGGATGGGCCCGGCGGNGGCTGTGATCTCATGGGAAGCTTATTTAAACAGAGGGAGAGAGATGAGATGAAATAAGGACCTGCCCCTAGGGAGAGCAGATCTCTGTTCCCAGAGATGAAGATGATCTCAAAAATAGATGAAGAGAACCTTTGCTTTTGAACAGCTCATTCTTAAAATAATACCCCATGAGTCTGACATGATCCATGAATGAAGCTGTGGGAAGGCTGCATGAAATGGGAGGGACTTCACAAATACAGATTCCCCGACAGCTGCTATTTGTAAGAACTGAAGCCATGAGAAAACTGTTCTCTAATGGAGAAGTCTCCATGGCATAGCANTGCCTCCTCCGCCGCCACCATCTCCCGGCGCCGCTGCCGAGTCCTCTTGCTGGCGGCTGTCCCAGCGCCGCCAGAGCTCTGTCGGGCGGCTGGGCGCAGGGGCGGCCCCACGGCTGCGAGGGAAGGCAGGCAGAGCCCGAGAGAGCCCGGCACAGCCCCGGCGGGGCCGCCGTGACGGCTTCGGCCGCCGCCGGGCGGAAACCATCATGGCTGGCTGGCTTCCCCGGGGAGATATTAACGCGGTCGTTGTACAGATGAAACTTTCACAACATTAANGCACTGACCTAAATTCCAAGTTTCTTTTCTATACATTGTCAGTGGGAAAGAAAAGGTTGCAAGAGGAGGAGAAGTGTTCTGAAAATTTTATTCTGATTCTTATTGATTTTTTTTTCCTTTGTTAATAAAGGTTTCTTTATAAGTCTTAGAGTTTGAGCCTGCTTTGCTCATCTCCTAATCTTATCTCACAGTAGAAAAAGAGTAAATAATTCTAGTGGGTGCTCAACCCACCACGTTGTTTGGTGGCATTGGCCAGGAAAAATTGAAAAATTGGCAAGCCAAAACAACTACAGTACTGCACTCAATGTAATATAAAGACATTTCTATTACCATTATTTCTTTTTCTTTCCAACTTTGTTGACCTACTGCTGAGTCCAGTCTTTGAGTTACATTAAGAAGTTGTAGATATCTAGGTGCTTTCTTGTCACTCCAGGGAGCTGAGTAACATCCTCTTGGGTTCATCTGTCAAACTGTATCTGGGAGATATTTACAGTAACCTGTTCCTTTGAACACATGGTCTTAGACTCTCCTTTACTCCTCAGACAGTGGCAGGAGCCATTGTGATGCCATTTACACTGTCTTTTTTACATATATATATCGGGGTGAAAAGAATAATTTTCTTGATGAGGAAGGGACTCTGAGATAACTGAGTCAGAGGTGTCTACGTGATGGTATCATCTAAATAAATGTCTCCCACTGGGTCTGACTGCAGTTTGGGTGTGGACAGCTATTTCCCAAAATAAGAGGCTAGTTTCTCCTTTTCTGACCACCAGACATTCATTAATGTCCCTCCGCTTGATGAAGCTGCTCATCTGTGCTCCCCAGCCTGTTTAATTCACAATTGACTATGTTAACTTAAACAATATAAAGAGTAGGTCTGTGCTAATGTGTTTCTTTTTGGCTGAAGTCTGTCACGGAGCACTCATGGAAACAGCTCTGTCATCAAAACTGCCTCCTAGGTGGTAAATGGAACTTTCAACCCAATAGAACATTTCAAGTAGCATTTTATCTTTTGATTATACTTTCATCCAAAAATATTTCTTTAATTGCTTTTTCAGCAAAACACAACTTCCTCCAAAGAAAACTGTACTGTACTTTATATTTTCTGTCTTCATTCTCATTTTCTGCTAAGTTTCAAAATAATATTTAAATAATTCAAACAGAAGGTCTCAAAGTACTTCCACGGTCAGATTACTAGGACTCTCAGAATTATTCTCCCAGCAAAAAAGGCATTTAATAAATCCCTTCCCTTGTTTATATCATCCTATAAAGCTTCTCCTTTCTCTTAATATTAGCTTCTCTTAGGTACAGGAAAAAGATCCCAAACAACTCCCATTGAAAACTGGGTTGGTTTTACCTTCTTTTGGGGAAGTGTTATTTTTTTGTTTTTGCATGGAGTGTTTTTATGTTTTGTTCTGTGGTTTTTGTTTGGTTTGAGTTGGATTGGGTTTTGGTCGATTGGTTGATCTGGGATTTTTTGGGGGGTATTAGTGAGGCTTAGTTTTTTGTGGCTTCTTTTGTTTGCTTTTTTGGGATTTTTTGGGCTTGTTTTGTTTTGGGTTTTTTTTAATTTTTTTTGTTTTTTTCTTCCTGAAGAGCACAAATACGTTTTTCAATTTGGAAAGCGAGCTGTCAAGTTGAATAATTTTGTTCAGATGAGAATTTATTCCATTATTTCTTATTATGCTTTCCCTATTAAAAACTACTTCACATTTATCGTCTCAGATTTTTGGGAGTGTCTATTTGTGGAAATGATGAAGATGAAAATACTGGGATTAGTCTACACTTTCTTTAACATACTCTAAATCCAGCAATTGCTGTACAGTTATTTGCCATCTCTCTTGTCTTTTAAATCTTATTTTAGATCACAAATGCAGAAAGTGGTGATACAACACTGAAAATACATGTTAACTTTGGTAGGTCCCAGTCCATTCAGAGCTGGCAGGTCAAGGGAATGAGTTAAACATGAGGCAACCCCCTCTTGCCTCCTGGACTTCACAAGGAATTTAACTAAGGTAGAATAAGGAAATAAGGATCTGGATTCTGGCATTTAAGAGTGCTCCTTCTCATAATGTCTCAAATATTTAATTGCACTTTAGTTGCATTACAAACCTGTATTTATACAGGAGTAGCTGGATTCTCCCTTAGTTCACTTCAACAGAGAAATGTGAATGCACTTTCTACATTTCTATGGTAAGCTAATATTAGTTGCAATTGTCTTCTCTCTTCTGCCTTGGGAAAGTTTTTGTCCAGCAAGACTGTATACCTTTGCACGGTGCAGACTCACAATTCCCATAGACTTGTAAAATGAGGCCATAAGAAAGATGAGCCAAGCTGACTTGGGCAGGATTGATTTCTATTGCTTGATCCATAGTTCTTGGAAATTATTATTCTGACTCAAAATCAAGACATTTTCCTCAGACGGCTTGATTTTTGGAGAATTACCAACTGCGTTATAGATGTACCTTTGTGTTTGTGAGCTCAACACTAAAATCAAACTAAACCTAAATATCTGCCATCGACTTTTATTTTACACCAGAAACCTTGGATTGGCTTTTGCTCATGGGCTTTCAGGTCTATTCAAAAAGGAAGTAGAATAAGGAAACTCAGAAGTTTTTTATCACTCTCTCTGAAATCACAGGTTTGAAACTAATCTAAAAGTTGCAGCTTTTTCCCTTAAGGTCCCAAGAAATTTGTATGTAATGTTGAGTTTCAACTCAGCAATCTTTTTGACCCTGAAGTTAGTGCTGACATGTATGGCAGTGTTTATTAATAAAACAATAGTCCAATGGTAAACAAATTTAATACCAGGCATGAATGTTTGATATTCCATCTAAAATGAAAAACTATGTATTCTACAATGAATAGTTAATTAGGACTGTGATCTGAATACAAGGACCAGAACCCCTACCACTGTGCAGACAAACCAGAGTGAAATGAATTACTGTCATGCAGGGGGTGATATTAATGGTGTCCAGCTTTATAAATGAATCCAATTTTAAGCCACTTTAGTTGCTATCATACTGAGAGAGAGTGCAACATGCCTAACATATAATTTCTGTACTGCCAAATGCTAAGATTTAAGCTTAAAAAAATTTTAAATTGCAGATGTTTTCCTGCATTAAATATTTCTGATTATCTGTTGCTACAGCCAGGCAACATTAAAAATAAATAAAAGTGAAATTTTGGGGTGTTTTTTTGCTGGTTTGTTTGTTTGTTTGTCTGGTTGGTTTTGTTTTGGTTTTGTTTATATTAAGCCATATATAATAAATGGGCATTGATTTTTACTCTGACATTCTAACTGATGTTTGGCATGAATGCTGGCTATTTGGCTACTAATAATTTATTATAATGTCATTTTTCTCAGCTGATGGTCTAAACTATGCAGTTTGTTTTATTCAGTCAGTTTTGCAGCCAGGTAGGAAGCGACCCTCACTAAGAACCTCCACTGACTACTTCCCTTTTAGAAATTTCAATATTCCCACTTGAGGGAGCAGTCATGCAAAGCCTCACACCTGTGAAAAGTTTAAGTCACGTGAACATTTCTTCACTGATCTCCAATGGACTACATGCATGTGCAAGCATTTGCTGGATTCAAATGTCAGNTTTTTATACAAAAATAAATAGTTTCTAAAATCTACTGTCAAGTCTTTCTGAGGTCTGTCTCAGTCTCTGGCTGCCTTTTTAATGCAAATGCTGCTTAAGCACTTGTGTAGCAAGGATGAGTGGAACGTTTTTTAACGTGGATGAAGAACAAGACAAAAGCCCACAGATCAACCGTAAAAAAAAAAAAAAAANATATTAAGCCATATATAATAAATGGGCATTGATTTTTACTCTGACATTCTAACTGATGTTTGGCATGAATGCTGGCTATTTGGCTACTAATAATTTATTATAATGTCATTTTTCTCAGCTGATGGTCTAAACTATGCAGTTTGTTTTATTCAGTCAGTTTTGCAGCCAGGTAGGAAGCGACCCTCACTAAGAACCTCCACTGACTACTTCCCTTTTAGAAATTTCAATATTCCCACTTGAGGGAGCAGTCATGCAAAGCCTCACACCTGTGAAAAGTTTAAGTCACGTGAACATTTCTTCACTGATCTCCAATGGACTACATGCATGTGCAAGCATTTGCTGGATTCAAATGTCAGGACTGAGTTGAAATGTGTATCCTAATGTCTGACTCATTGAAATCTTCCAGATTGTAGACATTATTTTCACTTGTAAAACAGGTTTTCTCACTTACATAACTGGCATTTTTCTCCATCCCTGCCAGCAAACACCCAGATAAATATATTACAAAAAGGCAGTGTCGGTTTGCAGCCAGCTCAAGAGCAAAATTCTTCGGGAATGGTAAGCATGTCAGATGGCTGGTAGCAGTGCAGCAGCATTCCCATTACAGCACAGACCAAACAGGCAAACAGGAGAGCTAAGCAAGGGCAGATTTTCAGGACTTGACGTGAGGTATTTGTAGGTCTTCCTCTGTTCTCCCCGAGGTCAGTGCAAATTTTACTACTGACTCCAAAAAAAAAAAAAA
>WBMY01010418.1:199209-216148 GCA_013397315.1 Donacobius atricapilla
CAAGAGAGAACAGAGTATGCTACTTTTTCTGCAGTGTTAGGCACTACACAGTTTATGACATATCCAGAGTTTGGACAGAACTCTGTCTGGAAATCACAGCTATCTTGAACATCACTTAAGAAGTTGCAAGTAAGTGTATGATTTGTGGTGTACTGCAGATGAAAAATATTGGAAAGCTCCAGGTTTTATCATGATAACTAATGAATTGAGAGATGGGGAAAAAAAAAGGAAAGTAAACAAAATTAGAGAATCATCCCTTAACCAATTCTACATCTTTATAACCTAGTTTATTTTACCCAATAACATATTTTCAAGGGGATATTTCAAAATGTGTGTATGAAGGTACGTTCTGTGACATATTAAACTCTGAACTGGACTTCCAAAACTCACATCAAGAGACTTATTAAACTTCATATAGCCTTTGGTTCTGTTATGTAAATATGAAGTCTTTCTTCCTTGTACTAGGCTTAGATGGTTTTCACTGGCTTTCATGTTTCTGTTTTCAAAATTGTTAAACGGATGCCAATAATAATAATTTGTGTGTCTGGTACACGTTGATATTTTTTGGTACATTTGCTATAAAGATAAGCAGATGGGGGTTATTAAATTCCATAAAACTATATGTTTTAAAGAAATAGAGTATGAAGGTTGAAAAGTCATGCTAAGCTGGCTTCCTTTTTAACTGGTTCAGAACCATGAGACACAAATTGTTGGTAATATATTTTAAGTTTTTAATTGCTTATGGTCTCTTATGGTCTTAATCAATAAAGTAATTGAGCTGTGTCAGATGCTTTTCCTCACTTTCATTTCTTCAGAAACAAATAACTGCCCAGCTATCTATCTTCAATTGGAGCCAAACAGTTAAATCATAAAAAAGAGAAAATCTGTTAAAAATTCCCTCTTACACAAATGACAACTGAGAAAATTCACTCTGGATTGTCACTCACCTTTAATTTCACATATCAAGTCCATAACATGGCAGTCAAATTTGTTCTGTTTCTCTGTCTGTCTGTCTGTCTGTGAATCTCTTTGTTCATGTTACAAGTGCAGCAGCTAACAGAGTATTGGAGTCGTATTCTTAGAAGGTGTTTCTGTTCTCTTGCCCAGAGTACAACAGCACTTTTAAGGAAGCACTTCAAGGCTCCGTGAGCTTTAGGAGGAGAAGGATTGAAGGGCTTGCTGGGCAAGCAACCACAAAAACATGCCAAAAACCCAGAAGAACCCATTGTGGTGGCTTTTTGCTTTAAATCCTCTGAAAACATGTTCAAGGTGTTTTATTTCACCGCCATCACTGAGGTTGTTACAGGTGGTCTTAGCTCACTGTTCTTCCATTTTGTTGCCATCACTGCTGAATATACTTCCAATAAGAAGGCAAAATTCATTGTCAGGTGAGGTGGTAGGGAGAGAGCTAAGTTCTGTATCAGGTGTTGGATGTGATTATTCTAGTCCTAAATCCTTGACCTGGTACTCCCACTGGGAGGGGTGGAGGAATAAAAAAGAGACAGTCTACTGATTTTTCAGGCATATGTCATTGAGTAGGGTGAGAGTGACCCGTTTTTAAAATTCTGGCTTAAACCGTCTATATAATCTTGAAAAGTATATCTAGACTCCGAAACCTTAATCTGGACATGGCATCAGTTTCAGAATTTCAGTTTAATAGATATATGGGCAAATTTTCCAATGTTTTATTAAAAAATAATTCAATTAGTCCTATTTAAAAGTTTTTTTAACTATTATTTAAGTTCAATTTAAGATTTTGAATTACAGAAATAGAGACTTGTAAAGAAGAAGCTTTAGCATATTGAATATATGTGGCTTGTACAATAATTGAAGGAAGGTTACTATAAAAAAATGCTTGTGTTACAGTACTTAGACCATCAATGAGTCACAGCACAGAAGGGTGTTGTTTGTTTGATTTCATTTGGTTTGTTGGGTTTTTTTGTTGTTATTGTTTCATTTTGAGTTTCCTTTTGTTTGTGTTTTTTGTTTTGTGTTTGTTTGTTTGTTTTGTTTTTGTTTGTTTTTTTTCCCCATGGCAAGAATATATTAGTATAAACAAATGGATAAATAAAGACCAGAAAATAATGTAGCATAAATGAAAAGGTAACCAAGAATACACTTTTTACTTCCAAGACTTTTTTTTACACAAAACCTGCCATCTTAATCCTAATCATTAACCTACTTCACTCTGTCTTGAACTGAATATATCGATGCCTCAGTCTCTGCAGTTTATACACAAATACTCAAATGAAGTATAATTTCTATAGAGTATCTGTTTCTACAAAAGCTCATTGCAGCTTGAAATACCTACACTTAGAATCTTAAGAACTGAGGGTTAAAAACTGAGTAGCAGTATGCTCTGAGTTATAGGCCAGTAAAAAACTAAGACATATTTTGGGGATCTTAGTGTAGTTTTGAAATCCAAATCCTCCTCTCCACATCTGCTTCCTCATGGAAATTCCAGGAAATTCTTCCTCATTTACTGTGTTGGACAATGAGGTGCTGGGAGAGTATTTACTAATCAAAAGGTTGCTAGAACACAAGCTAAACACAGAAAATAAGCAGTACTGTGCTAGGAGGGGAATATCAGCAAGGAACTAAGGAATTCTGAAGGTAAAAGATGTAGGGATATATTTAATTCATTTAGGAAAAAGTGTACTAGTGTTCATTGATGGAGAAATTCTGCTTTAGTCTATCTTATTATTGATAATATTATTGTTTCATCCAGCCAAAACTCTCATTCTTAAAGTATTGATACATGGCTGAAATGTTTTCAGTGCAAGGCAACACAGAAGATAAAATCGTTATTAAATATATATACTATTGTATATAATATTTATAATGTTTTCTAATTAATAAAATATTACAAAATTCTTATCTTAGCTATAATATAAATAAAATTATTATCCAATGTGCCATCAATTGATTTAACAAATTTCCATATTCATTATTAGGATTTTCTAATTCACTTTATTGCATAAAGTACATTATCAAATGGCACATCATTGAGTAACATAGTAAGAATCTAGAGACTTAAAGAAATAATCTTCTTTTGTATTAAATTCCTAGACAAATTCTAAATCCTGGATAAAATTATAAATTATATTCTGCTGTAGTTGTGGTCACTATGTGTTAAGAGCAATGCATGGTTAGATCTCTCTGGTTTTGTCCAGTGTTTTCCCAACAATATAGCTGAAAATCTGAACTTACTTGATATACTTGGAAAATGCTTTTTCCCTCAATTTCTGATTTGCTAAAGGAATGTCAGAGTATTTTTGTATGTGACAAGATAAAATAATAATGTTAATGTTGTTTATGAATACTTCTGAGATCTGTGGGTAAAAGATTGAATATATACCAGCGTTTTATAGTCGTTGAAATTCTAATAGTATTAAGAGATAATTTTTCTGTGAGGTGAATGGATGAGAGGACACAGATAATGATATGCCAATCTAGACAGAAAAAGAGCAAAATAGTCCATTATCTGCATTTTCATTTGATAATAGGATGTCCAGAGAGAGCACAGAAAATTTAATCAAGTAGGGACTATGGCCTTTTATTTTCATGAACTTTGCTTTGAAACAAAATGGAAGTATTTATCTTATTTTGTTGGTAGCAGCCCTTTCCAGTGCTGCTAAGAATAGTTGAATATTGCAGTTTAACAGAATAATATCGATATCACAAGATAAATGTTTCCTTTTCATAATGTAAACCAACACAACTGGTCCTCCAGTATCCAGAGAAGGTAGGTATAAGCTGAATTAACCTGCACTAAAGCAACCCAATTAATCAAATATTTAAAACTTTCTGAAACTTTTCAAGATTAACAGTGCTTGCTAAAATCACATTTAAAACATACGCCACTGAGTTAGAGTCAGGAAAGATATATTTAGATGCAAGAGGAGTCTTCTAGGCTTGTATTTATAATTATTTTAATTGTGAAAGAAACAATTCCGGTTACCTTTCTTTATAATTAAATTTTGCGTACTGACTTATTTCAAATGAAAGGCAAGGGAAAAAAATTCTATCCACCTGCATCTGCAGTTTCCTGGATACAAGCCAGTCTTTCAGACTAACACTAACTCACAAAGCAATCGAGAAAGGACAAACATGCCCACTCTCTTTGCTGATTAGAGGATGCCTCATAAATGCATTCCCTGGACAAGCTTTCTAATAGACTCATCCACTTTGTGTTCAATTGTAAATTCAATACCTAGTACTATTAGCTGCTCTATCTGTTGAACTTCATCGTGTTAAACATTTGATAATAAACAGACTGGACACAAACAATAAAAATAATTGTACATATTTCTTTAAAATATACATTGCAACTTGGGATTTTAGGCTCAGAGGTTGTTTTCTTTTCTATTTTCTTTTACAGTAACTTCTTGGTAGCAGCAGATGATGAGCAAATGCATTGTGTGCAAAGGCTGAGTCAATTAGCAATAGCTGTCATGTGTATTGAAGTGCTGCTGTTTGAAGTGAGAATATTCTAAATGCAGAAAGCTGTTAACAGTTGGAGAGAATTTCTGAGCTGTGTTTCAGCTCTTTTCCTCAGTCTGACTTCAAGCATGGACCTTGTCAAAGCAGCAAAATGACAGCTTGGTAGGAGTTCTGTGCCTTACTTCTTAATCCTGATGAGCCAAACCTACAGTCAAGTCCCATTCCCCAGAGAGAGCCAGAAAGTTGTGGGATCACACCAACCCAAAGTGTAGAGATCAATTCTACAGCGTTTTCTAGAAGCAAAATCTTAAATTCTGCAAAAATCAGTTCCCCATGCTTCAGTCTCCTGGGAAGGCAGCTCCCACTGCCTCCTGCAGCCCCACTCAAGGCTGAAGCTTAGCCATATGCACAGCAATTCAGAATAAGGTGAGGAGCAGGGAACTTGTAGAAAAGAGATAGAGCTGCTTCATGTTCAAACAGAGTTTGCCTAAACTTTTTGCTTCAATAAAGCATTAAACCTTAAAGGAAGTCTCACCCCATTTCTATTTGACTTTCAGATCCATGTCTCCGAGCTCCCTATGTGCCTTGTGCCAGCTGCACCAGGATGCGTTGTGGGGGCCTGTTGAATGCCTGATGGTGCACATAGGCACCCATTCACTGCTTTATCAGTGGTCCTGATAATGGGGATTAAGCTAAAAAATTAGGGCTTGCACCACAAACTTGTGCTTCTCAGCATCCATCCCTGAAGTTTTCGGAGTAACAACCTGTTTTCTACCCCGACAAGCTTGCCCAGGCATCCTCTAGTGGATAGACGTGTTTATCACAGATCTTTTAAGCTGATTGATGACGCTGTTCCAAACTGGGAAACATCATCCCCTTTTTGTGCTCTAGAAGCTTCTTACACACATGCATATGCACAAATAAAGTTCATTCAATGCACCCTTTAGCAGACAAATTAATTAAGAAATCTTTTTTTTTTCAGGAGGAATTATAGTGATAAGTACATCAAAAGCCCTGATCATATCTGCCCCTGTGTAGAGCTCTTGAAAAGTGACTTTTGGCCTCAATTTCTTCTTCTCTAAAAAGACTGTTAATTGTAACGGCAGTCAGAAGGGATTGATTTACTGATATTTACAGTGCCCAGCATATGTAAGCCATAAAATGAATGGTATCCTTTTTTCATTATCAGTTATTAACTTTATTCCTCAGCTATGAAATAAATTCTGAACTAATGAAACAACTATTTCTGATGAAAAGCTAGAACTGACATTTTTTTTCACCGGTGTGGACCAGGGCTAACATTGAATCTTATTTAAAATTTGAAAGGAAAAAAAAAAGAAAGAAAAAGAGATTGCTTTAATTTAATACAAATGGTTTGCAGCCCTTTTTACTTCCTTATGTACTAAGAGAAAAGATGCCTTGATATATATTTTCAAACCAGGTGATGCTAGGAATCCAGAGAGATTAATTCATCATCTGTGACTTCCAGTCCTGCTCCCTGGCTGAAGCACACTGTATTTGAGCAGCCAAACTTTGCTGAAATTCACCTATCGCTGAGACTTGGGGCAGCCTGTGGGAGTCAGGAAGCAGAGTGGATGGCCAGCAGCCCTTTTAAGAGACAGCAGGCCATGTGTCAGTTGTCAGGAAAACATATTCCTCTATTTTCCTGCCCCTTGAGTCAGCTATATTTCACAGCTCTGGTGTCAATGGAAAAGCTTAATATCAACTGTATTGGAAATACAGCTTTCCAATTAATTCTTGTCCTTGAAATAGAACTTTTTTGTTTCTCTTTTTCTTTTTTTTTGCTCACTAGGAGTGGAAATTAGACCACAGATATGACAATGCTGGTAACACTATGCTTATTATTAGAAACATTAAATTGAACAATTGCTTTAGCACCTGTCTATTATATCCCAACAATAATCAACATGATATCATCTACATCTGACATTGATGTGTTTTTCCACAGTTCATAAATAGAGGAAAACATGATCTTATTAATTTGCCTAGTTAGGTTTAGGCTGTTTCTCCCAATATTGGTTGCACCAGTACCACAGGTGATATGAAAGCTTATTAATATTTTCCTTTATACATAGAAAGATAGGGGATGCAGGGGATCCTAGCAGAGATCTTTGGAGAGTGTTTTCATGGGAAAGAAGGAATTTGAATAGTTTGCAACTTGTTCTAAGCTATTTCTCAATTTGCATGTGAGGCTCTTTCCCAATAAAGTCAATATTTCAAGTGAGGAAGCTAAATAAATTAAAATTTCTTCTACATTAATTTCTTTATTTTGTACCATTGTTGACAGAAACTGTATTTAAACCCATTTTAATGGGACATAAGGATATGAACAAGTCTGTGACTTATGTCAATCTTTCGTAAGATACATCTATTTAATGTAGATAGCTCTTTTTGTGCTAGGCATTTGGATGTATTTTGCTGCCAAAAGGAAGAAACAAGACAATTTCAGAGGCTCTTTACCTAATACTAATGTAGTCATTGAAATTGCATTATGTGATAACTTCCAGAGACCTTCCTATTTCTCTTTATTTGCAATAAAGGAAACCTATATACAATAGTTTATGTCCTGAACCTATCTGATACCTTGATGGAGCCTGAGAAGTTAATGGCAAGAGTGTTTTAGTGATCTGCAGCTTAGCCAGTGACTACTTATCCCAGTGATTTTTCTCTCCTCTCTTCTAAGGGAAAAGATCTCTCTCCTCTCTTCTAAGGGAAGAGACCTCTCTTGGTAAGAGATCCTCTCATTACAAATTCTAGGTATAAAAGCACAGTAAGAAAAAACTAGGATTATCAGCAAAATTAACATAATTTGAGTCCCAACACAAAACGGTCATCATTTTTACTTGTTTATCTCTAAGACTGGAGTGGAATGGATGGGAGTGGAAAGGATGACTGTTCCAGTTGGAAGGAACCTGCAATGATGTCTGTCAAATTCAGGCCTAACCAAATAAAGTGTATTGTTAAGGGTGTTGTACAAACTGCTCTCAAACACCAGCAAGCTTGGGAATTGCTTGCCTCTTTAGGAAGCCTGTCCTGGAGTTTGACCACTGCCTTGGTAAGGCAACACTTTCTTATATCCAGTCAGAACCTTCCCTGGTTCAGTTTTGAACCATTCCCCCATGTCCTGTCTCTGGATACCATGGAGATGAGATCATCCTGCTCATAGTGTGTTTTAAAACACAGTTATAACAGTGTACACAACCAGTCCCTCTGCAGAAATAAGAATTATATCAGCGGATGCTTTGGACCATGAGTTCTGTGCAAAGATATCAAGCTGCTGTTTCTTATCTTCAGAAGACCAATATTGTCTTAAGTGTGATGGAACATTTTGCCTTGGAAATGATAATTTATTCAGTGTTGCATGTGTGTGCATGTGTGTGTGTGTCTATGGGTGTGTGTCCTTGAATATCTTTTTACATTACACTTCAAGATTTGATGACTCCAAGTGATCCTGCTATTGATTCAATATTAGAGGAACAAAGAGTTATTAAGTGATAACCTGTTGGTGTATATTTTTTGCTCTGTTCATATAAACCAGTGGAGCAAGATCAATTTACTCTCCAGTTGAATTGCTTTTCTTGTGGGCACCTAAAGCATACGTTAGAGATCAGCTTCCAAGAAATAAATTTATTTTCCTGAAATGATGGTCTTTATTGGCAACATCTAGTTCTTTTAATTTTACAGTTGGTTTACCAGTTATTATCTCTGTTTTCATGAAGCATGAGAAAAATGCTAGAACAGTTAAATGTGCTTACCATATAGTTTGTGAATTAGTGACTCTTTAAAATTGGCAGCAGATGTGGAATGAAACTGCACTGTCAGTTCTCCTTTCTCTCCCCCGCTTTCCCCCCTCCAAACGCTGGGAAATCATTTGCCTGGCAGAGATACCAAGGTGCCATCAGCATGTCACACTTGGCTCGCACAATGGTATCAAATATTCGTTCTTATTCCTGACCCCCTCATTTGGCTGTGAAAAATCTGACAAATCTGAATGTTGTGGAGGCTAGGGAAGGGGAAGGAAGCAAGAATTCCTCTGATGCTGCCCTTGCCCATTATGCATTTGATGGAATGTGCCTTTTAAATGACTTGTGCATGTCTTCTCAGGTGTGCTATGGGCAGAGTGGCAGCAATTGCCAGCGGTGACTAAGTGAGAAGTGACACTCTCTGTCTCTCTGAGGGTTTCTTCAAGTCCAGTTTGGAGCCTTTCATTACATTGCAAGAATCCATTAAGACAGAAACAAGGTTATTCCATGAAATGTTTTTGTGACTAAAGAGGACATCCAGCTCTTTAATCAGTGACAGAACATCTACTCTGACAAGACTGAGTGATACAATGCGCTTGGCTAGCACCTTTGCAACTGAAGGGGAATATAACTTACAAGGACAGACAGTATTCTCATTAAATTGCCAGTGGTTGATTCATCAATGCTCCAGTGGAAATAATTATTCTGTATATGTTTGATGTAAATGTCTATGTCAAATGAAACCTCATTTTGTATTTTGCGGATGTCTGATCCATGATAATTTGGCTAATGCCTTCAGGTCATGAGATAACTCTCCTCTCCCTTGTTATGACAGGGGCTGCAGTGAGAATCTAAGAGTGATTTGGAATATATAAATACACAGACCCACAGACACACACATATTTATGTATAAACAAACGAACAAACAAATCACCATTGTAATGTTAGGGTAAGATGTGTAGATTTTATTTGCCCCCATGTGAGTATGTCAGTTTTTGACTGGAAGAAACTAAGACTAATTTCTTTGACCTTTTCAAAGTCACTCTAGCATAACTGGCAGGCACAATCTTCTCCCAAAAATATCTTTTGCAGCAAGATGCTGGAAGTCACCATGGGGGGAAAGAGGTGCTGTTTTATATTTACTGAATACTATGCTATATAAACACATAAATGGCTACAGATTGATTTTGGAATGAGTCCTAAGCGAAGTGAAAGTCAGGAGCACAGTGAAGTACTACAAAATTATCCCAGAAATGCTGAAGTCTCTCTGAATAGGTATGATTTAATTTCTTTCTGTCTGTTCCAGGGAGAAAGGAGTTATGCTTCATATATATAGGAAAATTACTATCCATATAATATTGTCTAATAAAAAAATGGGGGAATAGCCAAATAATGTTCACTTATTTTCACTAAGAAGGTAAAAACACACTGATTAGTCCCCTTTAGTACTAAGGCAAAGATTCAAATAGCTTAGATTCAAGAGTTCATACAATGTCATTGTCTTCTTCATAAACATATAATCTTAAAACAATCTAATATTTTTTTTTATATAAAATCAAGATCCTTAGTCATTTAGATAATTTTTAATGATTAATATATCCTTGATAATACCTAGTTGTATCTTATTTTATGAAATCAAAAGGACCAATTACTAGGTAAGAAAAAAACAACTGTTCATTAAAATCTTCAGAGTTTAGCCCTTTTTTGTGTGTGTCAGAAAGTCATTAGGAGAGGGCAAAAAGAGAAAGATAAAGACAATGAGGAGTATCAGCTGATTTTTTTTTCTTTTTTTTTTGGTTTTTATATTCTTTGAAAAAATGAAAACAACTGGTATTTTTTTTTAAATATAATAAGGAAATTGAGAGAAGATTAAGAAGATGTAGAAATCAATGATTGCCAAGAAGCTTTTTTTTTTTCTTTCTAAGAGAAATAAGATAAATAAATGTTTTTCAGATAACAGAATCATGACTGTTTTGGTTTCTCAGAAGATAATGTAGCAGTTTTATAAACTAACCTGTAGTAAGTAGGAAAATAAATTTAAAAATAAGAGAAATATCAAGAACAGAGGTTTATTTTAAATTTTTCAGCAATAGCTGTTATATGGGAGAAGAGGAAAAATAGGCCAAGCTTCCATAAGACAGTTCTGAGTCAGTTTACTACTTGCAGGGGGAATTCTCAGTTCATAAACAGTTGGCTTAGAAGAAAGGCAGCATATATTGTCTTTAAATCAGAGTTCAGATTGCAATTTTACTTGAGAATTAAGTTTCCCAACCTTCCTCTAAATGTTTGATTAGGGAAAAAAACTCAGATCTCACTTTCTCTAGGCATGGGAACTAGACAGTGACAAGCCAAAGTCCAGCAGCCCACTTGCACTGTTAGTCCTGGGAGTTAAATTACACTGATTTGAGAAGACCTCTGTGCTAATTACTGATTCTCTCAGAGGCAATTTTGATGCTCTGTAACGTGCTGGATTCATCCCCTTTATGGCATGGTGCCCAGCTGCCTTCTCTTCCCTGTTAGCTATCTGCTGTGGGTCAATCAGCGAGGCTGTGGCCCATTTTTTGTCAGCAGAGATATGTCTTGGCTCTGAGGGAGAAACACAGACACAGTGTTTAGGGCTTGATCTCCCTACGGGCAACTACAGCAGAAGTCTACAAAAACCGAGCACTTTTTCTTTGTGATATCTCAAGAAAGGCAGTTTCCACGAATGAGAGGCATAAAAATTGAAGTACTTAAACTTTGCCTTGACAAAGACATGACAGAGGAAAACAGCACAAGTCAAAAATCTATTATAAAGAAGCTTCCTTCTTTATGCTTCTACAATCAATAGAGAAATCTACAATTTAGCACTTTATAAATGATATGAATGTTAACCAGGAAAAACAGAGGAAGGGATCTTTGGGATAGCTTTTCTTTCTTCATCATGAGTGAAAGTCTCTTGTATAACATAAATGGTAGTTGCATCCTTCATTTAAAGAAGTTCATCCTGAAATTTGTTGCTGTTGTTGTTTGACAGCTAGAAAACTATATCTAGAAACACAGAGACAATGAAAACGTATTCTATTGAAATTCCAGTAAACTTTGAAATACTTCTAGTATAATCCACTCTTTTTTTTTCTCCATAAATCATATGGCACATAATGAGTAAAAAGGGTGTATCAGGGGGTGAAGAGCTGGCATTTATTGAAAAATTCTGATAATGTCAGTAAAAAATAAAGTGACAAGGAAGCACAACAGTTTTATCATTATGGAACCAATTATCTCTCTATGCTATATATATGCAATGTATAAAAATGAGGAAAAACCTTGCCTCAAAGAATTTATTGCCAAATAAAGTATTGATACAGCTAATTGGTAAGTCTTTGTGTATTAATGAATAAAATAAACATAAATGTTTATGAATGTGCATGCATTGTTGATGGATAGATAGTGGGAGAGATAAGTGGCAGTATTTATAGACACATACACACTGACACACATATCAGACTGTAGTTTATATATACTTTTTCTCAACTCCTAATATAATCTCTGTGCATGAGACAGGGATCTTTGTCAGAGATTTATTCTGCAAATTAAATGAGCTATCGCCTCTTCCCTTATTTTAATGTACACTTTATTCTCAGAGCCATTGCTATTTAAATTTGTTCCTTAACACATACGGTTCACTTTATTTTACTTTTACTGTGTCTGGACTATTCAAAACTGACACATATAAAAAATAGTGCCGTTTCCCTGAAATAGCGGTGCCTTTGTATGTGTGAAGCTATAAATAAACACTGGCAGTTAAACTTCTGTGCTTTTAAACTTTAGCCTCTTTATCTCTGTCACTGTTAGAAGCCCCTATCTGGTCTGCCTTCCTTTTTTGCTTATGACAAAATGCTTATGCAGCAGTAATCAGTCTTGGAGGCCTAATGCTCCTTTCCATTTCTTTCTTTCTCTTTTAATTTCTGAGTTGCAGCTACTAGTTTCATTGGTGTCTGCTGCATCTTGGCCAACAAATCAAAGTAGTAAATGTTTCTTCCAGAGCCAGCCTCTCCTCTCTCCAAGCCCTCTGTGGTTATCAGTCACAGCCAATTAGTGAATACACTGGATTTCTCCCTTCATTTTCCATTTGCTATAGCCAAACCATTATTAAAACCAGGTCACAACCTACCCTTCAGGCATGTCAACTAGACCACTCAGCTTGGTGTCATCTGCAAACTTGATGAGGGTACACTCAATCCCACTGTCCCTTTCACTGATGAAGACATTAAAAAATATTGGTGCCAATATGGACCCCAGAGGGACACCAGTTTCACTGATCTCCTTCTGGTTGTTGAGCCACTGACCACCACCCTCTGGAGTCCACTGGCCAGCCAGTTTCTAATCCATTGAACAGTCTGCCCATCAAAATCTATCTCTCTCTAATTTAGAGAGAAGGATTTTGGTGGGGAGCATGTCAAATGCCTAACAGAAGTCCAGATAGATGACACGCTTAGCTCTTCTGTCTTCTACTGATATAGTGACTCCATCACAGAAGGCCACTTGGTTGGTCAGACAGGACCTGGCCTTGGTGAAGACATTCTGATTGTCTCAAGTCACCTGCCTGTTCAGCATTGACTTAGCTCAGCTTCTAGGAGGACCTGTTCCATGACCATACCAGGCACAAAGGTGAGAATGATGGGCTGGTAGTTCCCGGGCTTCTCCTCTCTTTTTTTAAAAGATGGGTACAATGTTCCCTTTTTTCTAGTCACCTGGGACTTCATTTGACTGCCATGATGTTCAGACATCACAGGCAATTGGCTTGGCAACTGCAAATTAGCTTGGCAAATGAGAAAATTTCCTCAGGACTTTTGGATGCATCTCATTGTGTCCCATTAAGTTAGGTACATTCAAGTTCCTCAGGTGATCATGAATATTCAAAACCAGCACAATCTCTTACAGCGGGAGAGACTTCACTCCTGCAGTCTCTCATTTGTGGTTCACCCAGTTAAGAGGTGTGAGGAGACTGTTTCTGAAGACTAAAACAAAACTTTGCTGAGTACCACAGACTTCTCACCCATTTCTACCAGTTTGTAAGACTTGCTCATCAGGGAGGGTGCTCTTTCTTTGACTTTCTTTTTCTGGCTGATGTACTTGTAGAACAACTTCTTACTAGTCGTTCCTTCCTCAGAAAACCTCCAGCTGCACATTGACCTTCCTGACCCCATCCTTCTGCAGCTGGCAGTATTCTGATACTCTTCTCAAGGTACCTGTCCCTGCTTCCATGGCCTGTGCAATTCCTTCTTTCCTCTTAGGGTAAGAAGCCGTTGACTCATCCATGCTTCTCTCTTGCCTTCCTTTCCTGATTTCTTACAGCTGAGGAGCAAGACCTCTTGCACTTTAAGGAAAGATCAGCCAGCTCTGTACCAGTTACTAAAAATGACCTTTGGAGTTTGCATTCTGGACAATATTATGTAACAAATTGGCCCATCATCCCCTTTCTGGATGTGATAAACAGTTAGTGATCAAGGAAAATGTATACCGAGCAGGAATATTATTGCTTTTTCGTGTCTTCATGTACATTTAGCAGCATAGAGACTTCCTGTGCTAGCAATAGTATGTGGAATGTATAAGTAAGTCTTGTTTAAAACATTCCCCATTCAAACACTCAAACTTTTGAAACCTTCTGGTAATACTGGTGGTGTTTGTATGTATTCAACACCTTCAAAATGTAGAAAACTGTGTGTAAATTAAAGGTCCTAAATGAAGTTTTAGAACTCTGGTGTCACTGGGTTTACATCCTGCATGTTGCGCTCAATTCAATTGCTTCAGATTTAATTGACTGAAATTACTTTTCTTCAAAATCTTCAGAAATTTGCTGCAGCTCAGATTCAATTAAAGTTCTTCCTACTACCATTCCCCTGTGTACCAGCTTTATAGACATATCTGTCAATATAAAACATTGCAGAGGAACATCTTTTTTACATGTATGCAAAATACTTTCTGCTTTGCCTTTCAACTTTCTGCTTAATGATATTAATAATAACATTAATATGAGTTTCTATTTGGGTTTTCAAATTGACCCTGGTGGGTTTTTCAACTCAAATGTTATTAACAACCCAAACAAGTTGAGTCATGACTGAATTTTCTCATGCATAAAAAATAACTTACCAGTTGCCATTGCAAACACACTGCCTTTCAAATAATTAAAACACTTTTTAGACAATTCAAGATTACAGATGAGGAGAGATTGTACACTAAGCATATGGCTTCAATTTCAAGGAGATACTTCAGTATATACATGAAACATTGTTCATGTATCATATTTATCAATATGATAGACCTGACAGCCCTCTTGGTTCTTTTTGGAGAAACACATTTTTAAACTCAGTTGACATTCTTTTTTTGTAACAAATTAATCTGCAAACTCACACCTTTTTTCTACAATATAATGGACCCCATACCACACTGGGCCTTATATACACACATATATATACAGAAAGAGAGCTATGTTCATAATGAAAAATATAAAACTGAAATTTACTTCCTGGATATGGCTTTATAGCGTCTAAAGGAACAATACTGTAATATAAACATCAATTTATAGTTGCTTCACTATTTCTAGGGTTTGCTTAAAGAGATTCTCAATCTCCCCAAGAGATTTTTGCACTTCTTTTCCATATAAGATATAAAAAGTTTGGATGCCCACATGAAAAATAAATTATTAGAGTGTGTCTTTTGAGCAAGTAATTATCACCTAAGCAGAGACTGAGACAAAGGATGTGTGTTATATGGTTAGATCATTGGTACTAGAACATCATACTGCCACCGTGGAGGCCTGAGTTTGGCGAGACTTAGTTTGCCTCAGCTGAGGTCCTGAGGAGCCAGTAGGGACCCCTGAGCTCAGGACACTGATGCAGGTGATGGAGAGGTTAAGGGCAGAAGAGTTGAGATCGGATAAGGTAGGGCAGAGTAAAGGAGGGAGGGAAAGTATAGAGCTGACGAAAAAAAAAAAAACTGTTAGGAGAAAAGTAAAATATGGTTTTGTAAACAGTTTGGAAGAAGAGTCAGAATGGGCAAGCAATCAAGGTTTTAGAAGTATTTTGATGGGATTAATGGAGGCAAAGATAATAGGAAAAAGCTGAGTGGGAGGAGATGACAAATAAGTATTGTATGAAATAAGGAGAATCCAGAGAAATGCAGACAAGTGTAATTTAAAATGTAATTTATAAATTTATTTATCTGTGTTTCCATTAAGAACATAATACATGTACAGCTAATGTCTCTGATAAAAGACAGTTCAAGTTAAATGAACATTTTCTATTTCCTACTCCCAAAAAGTTATTCAATGATTTCATAAAATATGTTTAAGTGGTTTTTGGAAGCATATCAAAAATATGTATTTCTATTTCTATTTTTATTTCTATGAATTTTTTTTTTGTTCCAAGGAAAAAGGTTATTTCTGTTTGTCTTTGAATGAAAATATTTAGTAGACTTAATTTCCTCTTTATGTTTCTTGCCATTTATTCAGAACTAAAAAAAGCAACATAATTGGCAACAGCAAAATTTCCCCCACTCCAGAGCACCACCAGCTATTACAATTATTTCACAACCACGGCAGTTCCCCTACCGTGTGTCATTCTTGACTTAAAGTTATTCAGAAAAGCTATTAAGCGCTACATAATTGTGAGCAAATTGATGGTAATAAAGACAAGATCAACCAACATGACTGAGAGGCTGGAGGGACTGATTTATGAGGAAAGATGAAAAGAGAGACAGTAAATATGTATAGCTTGGCCAAATGATAGCTGTGGGTGGAGAGCAGGATAAACATCTACAAGGACTCTATTTGAAGAATGTTGTTATCAGCTGGGGCCAGAAACATCCATGGTGACTCAAGTCAACTTCACTGGGGTTACCTTGGGGATGGATTTGGCCGTGAGTGAGTGAGAGTGAACGAAGGGCTGTTAAGGTAACTCTGAGGGAATATAACTGAAAGGCATGAGAAGAGTTGGAACAAAAAGGAGATGTAACCTGTGTATTTTCAGGAAAATCTTACCAGTGAGACCTAGAAGACTAATGAATTGGTTAACGAATGAAGAGCACTTTTAAGAGGAAAAATGCTATTCAGCTCCAGCTAAGCATCATTATTAAGAGCAGAGATGAGCAAATAATTTGTACTGAATTATACATTCAACTAGTTAAGAATTTGATTTTTAAAGGCATCTGTGGGAATTAGATGCTCAATACATGGGTGAATCACATGAGTTTATGTGCTGCATTTCTCTCAACTCCCTTTCAAATCCTACCAGAAATATTTCATCAGATAAAAACACACAATGTGTGTGTGTTCAGGCACACATCCCCAAGCACACACTAAGAAAGAAGACTGAGAAATTCTAGCAAGACTGTTCAGGTTTTTCGACATGGAAGCTGGTATAAAAAATTCACATGAGGCCCAGTTCTGCCACTTTGCTTCATGGTCTGCCTCTCTGTCATTTACTGACTCAGAGTTTTCAAGGATTCATGTGTTACCCAGCAGAATAAATGATCACAAAAATTACCCTTTGGTAATTTTTTATTTTAAACATGCTTAAACAAAAGTTTAAACTTTTTAAAAGGTTTAAACATAAACTTTTATAAGGGGGGTTCTGGTGATGTACATATGTATTGGTTTAGCATAAATGGTAGGAAAAACCAATTGTTAATCCATTTTGGAACTAACAGCTAAGCTGGCCAATCAGGTAAAAGGTGTACACCCCCTGGGACAC
>WBMY01010419.1:10651-22632 GCA_013397315.1 Donacobius atricapilla
GGGCTGGAATTCCCAGAGGAGCTGCGGCTGCCCCTGGATCCCTGGGAGTATCCAAGGAAAGGTTGGATGGGGCCTGGAGCAGCCCGGGATAGCGGAATGGGAATGGGAATGAGGTTTAAGGTCTCCTCTCCAAGAGTTTGCAGCTCTTCCGGGCTTTTCCTTCTCCGTGCCCTGCTGAGGCTGGCCTGGGATGAACCAGGAATTCCCGGTGAATCAGGACCGCGGTCAGATCCTTCTTCGGCCAAAAACCGCTCCCCAAGTTTCCAGGAGCAAGGAAACTTTGGGATCAGCAAGGCTGAAACACCCAACAGCTGATGCCCTTCCCGCTTTTTTTTTGGATTTCCCAGGATATTCCGCGGGCGCTGACTGTGTCTCCCCTGTCTCGCAGACCAGCATCTCCATAGAGATCCGCTACCAGGCTCTGGACGGGACGGTGGGCACCTGGAACGACAAGGAATTCCTGGAGACGCCCAGCGTGCACTCGGAGGGGGACGGAAGGTATTCCTTGGAGACCGACAGCCTCCTGTCCGGCCACCGGCACGGCTCCGACGCCCCTCCCGGGAAATCCAACCAGCAATCCGCGGAGAGGAGCTTCAGGAGGTAACGGGGCGCGGAGCCCTCGGACGCGGGTTGTTGGGGAGGGCTTGGATGGTGGGAAAAGGGCGGCGGCGTCCCAGCGCTGCTCCGAGGGGCGTCTGCCGTCCTTTGGATCCACGGAACAGCTCCCGGTGAGGGGGGGGTCCAGGGGGCCTCCAGCAGGTCCTGGTGCTCCAGGACAGAGCTGAACTTCCAGGATTGCGGCACTTGGAGAGATAATGTCATTCCATGCAGATCCTGAGGGGATAAAAGGTCTGGATGGGGATCAGGGCTCACTGGTGGATCCATCTCCAGGTGAGGGTGGGATCCAAGGTGACCTCAAACAGGTCCTGGCACTCCAGGACAGGGCTGAACTTCCAGGATTGCAGCAGATGGAGAGGAAGTGTCATTCCATGCAGATCCTGAGGGGATAAAAGGTCTGGATGGGGATCAGGGCTCACTGGTGGATCCATCTCCAGGTGAGGGTGGGATCCAAGGTGACCTCAAACAGGTCCTGGCACTCCAGGACAGGGCTGAACTTCCAGGATTGCAGCAGATGGAGAGGAAGTGTCATTCCATGCAGATCCTGAGGGGATAAAAGGTCTGGATGGGGATCAGGGCTCACTGGTGGATCCATCTCCAGGTGAGGGTGGGATCCAAGGTGACCTCAAACAGGTCCTGGCACTCCAGGACAGGGNGCCCCGGCAGCTCCTGGTGCTCCAGGACAGAGCAGGGACTTCCAGGATTGAGGCACTTGGAGAGATAATGTCATTCCATGCAGATCCCAAGGGGATAAAAGGTCTGGATGGGGGTCAGGGCTCACTGGGGGATCCAGCTCCAGGTGAGGGTGGGGTCCAGGTGGCCTCAAACAGCGCCTGGTGCTCCAGGATGGAGCAGGGACTTCCAGGATTGCAGCAGATGGAGAGGAAGCATCATTCCATGCAGATCCCGAGGGGATAAAAGGTCTGGATGGGGGTCAGGGCTCACTGGTGGATCCATGGAACAGCTCCAGGTGAGGGTGGGATCCAGGTGGCCCCGGCAGCTCCTGGTGCTCCAGGACAGAGCAGGGACTTCCAGGATTGAGGCACTTGGAGAGATGATGTCATTCCATGCAGATCCTGGCACTCCAGGACAGAGCAGGGACTTCCAGGATTGTAGCAGACCGAGAGGAAGCGTCATTCCATGCAGATCCCGAGGGGATGGAGGGTCGGGCCTCACCGGCGGGATTTAGGTCCAGGTGCAGTCCCAGGTGTGCACGGAGCGCGTGGCGCTCCCAGGATTGAGGTGGCCCCTGGGCAGCCGTCGGGCTCTCAGTGGTTCCCTGGGACAAGCAAAATCCCACACCAGGTGATTCCCGCTGGGAATTCCGGAGGGATCCCGTGGCGGCAGGTGGGACACCTCCAGTTCTTCCACGGGAAGTTCTGGTTTTCCGTTCTTTTAGGGATCCGTGGCTTTCCTTGGGTGTCTTTGCGAGCTCCCGGGATCTGCCCCTGGGTGGGAACAATCCTGGGACTGAATCCCGACATTCCTTGGCACAAAGCTGCTGGGACCGGTTGCAATCCCAGGGACTGAATCCCGACATTCCTTGGCACAAAGCTGCTGGGACCGGTTGCAATCCCGGGCCGGGGGCTGGGAATCCTGCGGGTGACTCCAGTGGGATGAGGGGTGAGCCGGGAGCAGTTCTCGGTGCGCCTGTGGATACTCAGGGCACAATCCTGGGATGGCGGTGGCGTGCCCATCCCCATCCCTGGAGGTGTCCAAGGAATTCCTGGATGTGGCACTCAGCGCTCCGGGCTGGGGATCAGGCACAGCTCGGGCTCGGTGATCCTGCAGGGATTTTCCAGCTTTCAGGATTCCCTAAATCCAAGATTTGCAGCCACGAGGGGGTTCACGGGATGCCAAATCGGCTTTTCAGGCGGTTTTCCGCAGTTTTTGGAGTCGTGCTGTCCAGGGTGGCTTTGTCCCTGCTCTGGGAGCTCTTGAATCCACTGGAAAAGGGAGCAGCTGGAATTCTCAGGGAATGAGATGGAGGTGGAAGGGGGAGAGGGGGGCAGAGAGGGCAGGGCTGGCTCCTGGTGTCTCCCTCGGGAACACCACATTCCCCACCTGCTCCCCGTGGATCAACCGCAGCCACGGTGATGGACAAAGGAGGACAATCCCTGCCTTCCCAAATCGTGGGATCACGGAATATCAGAACCATTTTCCAGGGCTGGAAAAATCCCTCCGGGAGCGCCGAGCCCAAACATTCCCCCAGCGCTGCCAAATCCCTCAGTCCCCCCAGCCCTGGAGCCGTGAATCCAAACAGAGCCGCAGCAATTTTCCCGTCCCGTTTCTCCCCTCAGCATTATCCCATTTTGGACCCTATTCCATCTGGGATTTAGCACTGCACTGTGGCCGAGAAAAAAAGGGGGAAAACCGGCTTTTTCCTCCGCCCCACAGATCGGAATATCCCTCCAATTGCTCGCACCCCTCCAAGGCAGTTCATTAACTGCGGGAACTGGGCCGAATCCGGGGAATTTTCAAGCAAATTGGACACGATGGAGGCCCCATCCCTCTTGGAAGTGTCCAAGGAAAGGCTGGACGGGGTTTGGAGCCGTCTGGGGGTGGTGGGAGCTGTCCTTGTCCCTGGCAGGCGCGGGGTTTAAACTTCCCAGCCAGGCCAGTCTGGGGTTTGAGGATTCCGGGGAATTTCGAGGATGCTGCTGGGATGGCCCCAGGATGGAGTTTTTTTTCCGGTCTCTCATGGGATGAATCCTGTGGGATGCAGCTCTGTGGGGTTAAAGCAGAAAATTAAAGAGCCGGGAAGAACTTGGAGCCGCTTCCAGGGCCTGAGGGGGCTCCAGGAGAGCGGGAGAGGGGCTGGGGACGAGGGATGGAGGGACGGGACACAGGGAATGGCTTCCCACCGGGAAAGGGGAGATTTGGGGTGGGATCCTGGGGAGGAATTCCTGGCTGGGCTGGAATTCCCAGAGGAGCTGCGGCCGCCCCATTTCAGGAAGAGCTGTGTGCGTTTGTTCGGGTTTAGGGTAAATCTGGGAGAAAACATCCCAGTGGGGTTTTTTTTCTGGGAAGTAAATTTAAATTTATTTAATAAGTAAAGTGCCTATAAGTATAAAAAAAATTTAATAATATGAGCTAAACAAACCTTTTGGTTGTCTTGAAGCGAGACGGTGAATTTAGAAAGTCGTTGTTGTAGTTTAGTTTTTTTAGGTTTTTTTGGCGTTGGAAAGGGTCGGTTTGGGCCCTGCTGGAGTTCTTGGTGGTTTTTTGGGATTTTAGTCTAGAGTCGGTTTAAACAGTTATAAGAAAAAGGAAAAAAAAAACTCAAAAAACAGTTTAGGGAGATTTTTTTTTGCTTTAGTTAGCTAAAACTAATTAAAAGCGAAGGAGATTTGCCGAGCCTGGGATGCGCAGAGCCGTGTCCTGGGTGAGGGGGCTCCGGGCTGGATACTGGGAATAATTCCTTCACGGAAAGGTTTGTCCATCCCTGGTGGGGATTTCTGATCCCTGCGGATGCGGCGCCGGGGGCACACGGATCAGGGGTGGGAGCGGCAGGGCTCGGGGAGCTTTCCCAAGCCCCAGGACTCCGCGGTTCCGTGGTTTCGGAGCCCCGAATCCCAGGAAGGGCGGGGCTGATGCCCGCGGCGTTCCCGCCAGGATAGAAGAGGACGAGCTGTATTTCCACAGCGAGGACGAGCTCCTGGGAGAGGGGGATTCCCTCAGCCAGGGATCCCTGGACACGAGGTAGGGACCTCGTCCCGACGGATCTCCCGCGGGAATCGCCCCGGAATTCCCATTCCCGGGCTGCTGGTGGGGAGGGGAAGTGATGGAACAGCCGGGAAAGCGGCCCTGGAATGGGATCGGGGACGGAGATCGGGACACTGCCTTGGCTTTGAGGTGTCCTTCCCATCCCCACGTCCCGTCCCCCGATCCCGGGATCAGCCGTTCCCGCCGGGATGAGCGCCCCGTGTGTGCATGGAAGTTCGTTTGCTGTGGCTTTCCTCGGGGCGGCGAAAGAGTTTGGGAAGGGGCCAAGGGAAGGGGATTTCGGGTGAAACCCCAAGAGGAGCTCGGCCACGGGAAGGAGCATTTTGGGGAGAGCTCCCGAATTCCTGCGGGATAAAGGGGCGGCTGGAAGGGCACGGAGGGGCGCATAATACCGGGATTTAATGCCGGCACTGCCTCGGGTGGGGCAGAGCTGGGCCAGGGGATCCCCGTAGGTCCCTCACAATGGGAAATATCCCATCCCATGGATCCCATCCCATGGATCCCATCCCATGGATCCCATCCCATCCCATGGATCCCATCCCATCCCATGGATCCCATCCCATGGATCCCATCCCATGGATCCCATCCCATCCCATGGATCCCATCCCATCCCATGGATCCCATCCCATGGATCCCATCCCATGGATCCCATCCCATCCCATGGATCCCATCCCATCCCATGGATCCCATCCCATGGATCCCATCCCATGGATCCCATCCCATCCCATGGATCCCATCCCATCATGGGCCGTGGATTCTGTTGGGTATCAGGGCAGAGTCCAGACCTGGGCCTGGATTGTCCACCCCGGGATTCCCTGGATCAATTCTGGCCAGGAGGGGCAGGAATTCCCCCGGCCCTTTCTCATGGACAAGGGGGGATGTGGAGATAAAAGCTGGGAGAGGGAGATTCCCAAAGCAGAGCCGTTTAAATGGGGTTTTTTGGGATAACAGGAATAGAGGCATCCACGCAAGCAGCAGGAAGCGGATGATGCAGGGAACACTGGAAATACAGGGAATTCCCTGGGATGGGAAAGGTTTATCCCCCATCCCAAACAATTCCCAGGTCTCGGCACTTCCGGGGGCATTAATGGGGTTTTATCCCTGTTTTCCCTGAGAATTCCTGGAGGATTTTGCTCCAAGGAATGCCTGGCTCGGGCTGTAGCAGACACCTGCTGGAATTTACCAGGAATAAAAACAAAAATTTAAAAAAAAAAAAAAAAGTGGGAATAAAGGAAAAGAAAGGTTCCATATTCCAGCTTTTGGGAAGGATCCAAAGGTGAACCGTCCTTTGGAATCCGAGGAAGGGCTTTGGTTAAAATTCCTTTGGGAACAAAAACGTCCCGGCTCCTTTGGAAGGCCTGTCCTTCTCCACCACTTACAGATCCCAGATCTGGGAAAAATTTGGATCAGAGGAATAAAAACAGGAATGTTGGTGCTTCCAGGCCTTCCATTTCTGACAGGAAATCCGTCGGGAATTCGATGGGAAAGGGGAATGGGATACACAAGGCAAAACGGGATGAACAAGGCAAGGAACTCCTGGAATGTCACAGGATCAGCCTCAGGGATCACGGGCCAGGCCAGTCCACAGCCCTGGAGACAGGGAATTGTGAATCCATGGAATGTTCTGGGTGGGAAGGGGACCCTAAAGCTCATCCCATTCCAATCCCGACACTTCCCGCTGTCCCAGGCTGCTCCAAGCCCCAAAGTCCAGCCTGGCCTCGGACACTCCCAGGGGTCCAGGGGCGGCCAGAGCCTCTCCGGGAATTCCATCCCAGCCCCTCCCCACCCTCCCAGCCAGGAATTCCTTCCCAAAATCCCGCCTAAGCCCAGCTTTTTGCAGCTTAAATCCTTTTCCCAGCGTTCCATCCCCGACCCAAAATCTGTCCCTGGACACCGTGGGACCTGCGTTGATTTCCGTCTTTTCCAATGACTAATCCCACGATCCCAGGCATTCCCTTCCCCGTTCTGCCTCTCTCCCACCCCGGCTCCCAGCTTGGAGCCCCTTTTCCACCCGGAGAATCCCCGGGATTTGGGCGCAGAGAGGGCTGAGCCTGCAGATCCCGGGCTTTGGCGGCTCGGGAAGCAGAGGGGGATCCCTCTCCGGCAGATCCGGGACAGCCTTGTCCCATTCCCATGGAGCAGGGCAGCCACAGCGAGGATTTTGGGAATTCTGCTGTGGAGCTGCCCATTCCAGGGGGAGGCAGATCCATCTTTTCCTTGGCCGCCGCTGGATCCAGGCTGATCCCTTGGTCCGGCACAGGGAATTTTTTTCCCCTTCATTCCCTCTTTCCCAAGATGTTTCCGGGAATGTGCGACCCTCTGCCGCGTCCGCAGATCCACGCGGATTCCTCTGCTCGGGAATCTCCCGAAATTGGGGAATTTCTGCGCAAACAGGGCCCCCCCCCCCGTGAAGCAATCCTGCGGCTTTCCAAGGGATGGGAAAGGGCTTCCCGAGGCTTTCCAAGGGCTGGGAATTCCCCTTCCCTCCTCCCGGGAATCTCAGCGCAGGGTACAGCACCCGCCCATTCCCGCTTTTCCTTCGGGATTTGAGCTAATCCATCCCGAAGGAAAGGAGGGAGTGGGAAAATGGAGTCAGGCAGGAGGGAACCACTTGGAAAAGGTGGAATATTGGCCGAATATCCCCCGAAATCCGGTCTGGGACAAACCTGGATCCTGTGGGCACAACGGGAAGTGGCGTGGGGGGATCCTGGGGTTCCAGGCATGCATGGAGTGCTTTGCTGTGCCGGAGTGTTCCCAAGTTTTTCCTGGTTTTTAAAACAATGGAAGAGCCCTTTATCCTCACGTCACAGCCGGAATTTTTTCCTCTCTCCCTATAAATTCCCAAGCCTTGGAGACGAAGTGGAAGAAGATCAGCATTTGAGGTAAATTCCCACTGCAGATTCCCGCCCCCCCGCTCCAGGGCCGATCCACCTCCGAAGTCCCACCTTCCAAGGGAAATTCCCCGAATCCAGGAATGCGCATCAAGGCTCGGATCTGTTAAATTCCCGTTTTGTGTTTCCCTGGGGATCCCAGGTTTGGGATCTGCTCATCCCACACAGAGTCCAGGGGTGAGGGAGCCAGGAATGGGAGGTGGAACATTCCCACGCGCCAGGTCCCTGGGATGGCTCCAGCTCCTTGATCCATTTGGAACTTCGACAAACACATCCATTAAAAAAAAAAAATCACAGGAAAGGATCCAGAATGGGGAAAATAAAGAGCCAAAAAAAAAAAAAAAAATCCGAACTAGATTAAAAAATCCCGGAAGATGGGAGGACGTTGGAACCAGGACAGGATCCTTCAAAAAGCTGGACTTGTGTTCCAACAAGGAAAATGGAAGAGAACAGGAAAAAATCGATATTGGGAAGGAATTCTTCCCTGGGAGGGTGGAGAGTGGCTGGGCTGGAATTCCCAGAGGAGCTGTGGCTGCCCCTGGATCGCTGGGAGTGTCCAAGGCCGGGCCGGAGAACCTGGGATAGCGGGAGGTGTCCCTGCCCGTGGAATGGGATGAGCGTTAAAGCCCTTTCCCACCCAAACCATCCTGGGATCCCACAATTCCACGATTTATCCGCCCTTGGGCTCCCAGAAAAAGCCAAGAGGGACGGGCACCTCCGGAGGCAGCCCAGGAATTGCCAAAACCTGGCTGAGCCCGGCTCCCAACCCGCTGGAAACTGAGATCCCGGGAAGCACCATCCGATAGGGGCCGTCCTTGAAATATTGATGGCGAGGACAGGGCCGGCAGCCGAAAGGAATCTGCTCCCGATGAATTATTGAGGGAAGCTTTTCTCCCGTGTCCCGGCGGATCCGAGCCTTGTCCGACCGCCTGTCGCTAATTATCCCTCCGGCACCTGCTCCAAAGCTGGGATCTGTGCCAGGCAAGGGAGAAACTCGGGATGAAAATCCCCACAGGCGGCCCGGGGCGTTCCCAATCCCATTCCCATATGGATGTGGCACCTGGGGACATGGATCAGCGCTGGGAATGGTTGGAATTGGGGATAGTGGGTAATTCATCCGTGCCCAGATAGGTTAAGAAGGGTCCAAAATTCCCAAATCCGTGTGGCATTAGGGCACGGATCTTTGGGATGTCACGGTGCCGCCATCAGGACGGACAGGAAGTTTGGGATCCTTCCCATCCTGGGGGAAAAAAAGTCCCACTCGAGGTTTTCCATCTTTTTTTTTTTTTTCCCCTTAAATTTAATTAAATTACGTTAATCATTTAATGTGCCATTAAATTTCTTGGGGGGGAAAAAAAAAAAAGCATCCTGAGGATCCTGAAAAATCAGGAAAAGGTTCAAACCAATGGGAGCGGGCTCTGCTATGAGTCCCAGGGCAGAGCTTCCAGATTTTTCCTGGATTCTGGGAATGTGAATTGCCCCCAGCCTGTCCCGGCGGAGGAGATCTCCAGGACGGAGCAGGAGCAATGGATAATGCTGGGAAGCGCCGGAGGCAGCTCCTGCTCCGCATGCCGGGAGCGCGGATCCGGCCTCCAGCCGCGTTTTTCCCGGGAATAAGGGGAGCGGAACACCCTGGGCTGGATGCACAGCCGGAATTCCCTCCCTGGAGCAGCCGGAGTTGGGCGCAGCCCCATCCTCCCGGGAAGGGGCGTCCCCGCTCCCTCAGGAGCTCGGACATCGGGATTTGATTGGAATTCTCTATTCTCTCTTTCTCTCCGGCGCTCCACCCAGGATTAAGTTTAACGATGGATACAAGGCAGTGGCAAGGTACCAAAACCTCCCGGCCAGAGCGGTCCCAGGTTTTTGGGAGGGGGCGGATCTGGGATTTTGGAGGAATCCCAGATTTGGGGGGATTGCTCCCACTCCAGCCCGTCCCAGGCACCCACATCCTACAGACACACCACAGAGCCACAGGGAGCGGCTTCCCACTGGAAAAAGGGAGATTGGGAGGGGGTTTTGGGAAGGAATTCCCGGCTGGTCTGGAATCCCCAGAGGAGCTGCGGCTGCCCCTGGATCCCTGGGAGCGTCCAAGGCCGGGTTGGAGCAGCCTGGGATGGTGGGAGGTGTCAGGATTGGGATGGGATGATCCTTAAGGTCCCTCCCCACCCAAACCATTCCTGGGATTTGAGGGCCGTGTCCGGTTGGGAATGTTCATTAATTCCTCACGTTCCTCCTCCCGGCTCCGTCTCCTCCCAACAGCGAAGACCCGGAAGATCCCAGGTAGGGGACGTGGTGTCCCTGCTTCCCTCTGGGAATGGTGTGTGCGTGGAGGGTGTTGGGATCCAGAGAAAGGGCCTTTTCTGGGACCACCCACCCCTGGGATTCCCTCTGTCCTTCCTAATCCCAGCCAGGACAGATCCCCTTCCGGTCAGGCACTCCCGAACGGGGCTCCCAGGGTCACGTTTGTATTCCCAGCCATCCATGGAACCATCCTCCCTTCCACCCATTCCATCCCATCCATGGATCCATCCATCCCTTCACCCATCCCATTCATCCATTCCCTCCCACCCATTCCATCCCATCCCTGCATCCATGGATCCATCCATCCATCCCATCCATCCATTCCCTCCTACTCATTCCATTCCATTCCATCCATCCGTCCATGGATCCCTCCATCCACCCCTCCCTCTATCCATCCATCCATTTACCCATTCCCTCCATCCATGGATCCATCCATGGATCTATCCATCCCTTCACCCATCCCATCCATCCATTCCCTCCCACCCATTCCATTCCATTCCATTCCATTCCATTCCATCCATCCATCCATGGATCCATCCATTCCCTCCTACCCATTCCATTCCATTCCATTCCATTCCATTCCATTCCATTCCATTCCATTCCATTCCATTCCATTCCATCCATCCATGGATCCATCCATTCCCTCCTACCCATTCCATTCCATTCCATTCCATCCATCCGTCCATGGATCCCTCCATCCACCCCTCCCTCTATCCATCCATCCATTTACCCATTCCCTCCATCCATGGATCCATCCATGGATCTATCCATCCCTTCACCCATCCCATCCATCCATTCCCTCCTACTCATTCCATTCCATTCCATCCATCCATGGATCCATCCATCCCTTCACCCATCCCATCCATCCATTCCCTCCCACCCATTCCATCCCATCCCTGCATCCATGGATCCATCCATCCATCCCATCCATCCATCTGTGGATCATCCTATCCGTCCCTCCATCCCTCCCTCTCCTTACCCATTCCTTCCATCCCTCCATCCCTCCCACCCATCCCTCATTCCAGCCCTACCGGTGCTGTCCCACCTCTGTTCCCGGTTCCCCGGGATCCTCGGGAAGCCCCGGCACAGGGAGCTCTCCCTCTGGGACATTCCCGGATTGGCTTTGTCGGGTTGCTCCCTGCATGTGGATGAGTTCTGGGGGGAGAAGGTGGCTGAGAGTCCATCCATGGGATCGCAGCTCATGGAATTCCTCCTTTGGATTGCAGAGCCAAGGCCAAAGGGAAAGAGAAAAAACACCTGGTGTTGCCATTCAGGTATCCCGATTCCCTGATCCCAGATTCCCAGGGTCACCCTCCTGCTCCAGGCTCCGGCCCCTGGCAGCAGAATCCCCTGGGAACAGCAGCAGGGCAGGACCGGGAGTCCATTTTCCCCGAGGAAAGTGCTCCAAACTCAGTTGTTTGAGGGGAAAAAATGGGAATTCTCCACCTGTGCCCATTTCCGGGTCCCCAGAGCCCAGGCTGGGACTGGCCACGGTTTGGGAGGGCCCAGGGAAAAGGAAAGGAGAGGGGAAGAGGAATTTGGCATTGGCTGCTCCACCAGGCCCTCGGAGAAGGATCCTGGATCCCTCAGGAGGCGCAGTCGCCCACCCGGACACCCCGATCCGAGTGCCAGGAATGGAGTGGATGCAGGAATCAGGAGAGGAAAGAGGTGCAGGAAACGCTTGGAGGGAAAGAGAGGGGAAAGAGGGACACGCTTGGAATGTGCTGTGTTCCGGCATCCCTCATCCAGGCCGTGTTTTCCCTGCAGGAAAAGGGAAAGGACGCAGGATCTGCCCTTCCCTGGCCCCTCTCCCAGGGAGGGATCCCAGGGATGGGACATTCCCGATCCTCTGCCCACCCAGGGATGGGACATTCCTGATCCTCTGTCCATGCAGGGATGGGACATTCCCGACCCTCTGCCCACCCAGGCATGGGACATTCCCAACCCTCTGTCCATGCAGGGATGGGACATTCCTGATCCTCTTCCCACCCCGGGATGGGACATTCCCGACCCTCTTCCCACCCCGGGATGGGACATTCCCGACCCTCTGCCCATGCAGGGATGGGACATTCCAGCACCTCTGCCCACCCAGGGATGGGACATTCCAGACCCTTTGCCCACCCCGGGATAGATCCCAGGGATGGGACATCACCAGACCCTCTGTCCATGCAGGGATGGGATATTCCCGACCCTCTTCCTGCCCCGGGATGGGGCATTCCTGCCCCTCTGTCCACGCAGGGAAGGATCCCATCCTGACCCCAGGGAACATTCCCGACCCTCTGCCCACCCAGGCATGGATCCCATCCTGACCCAGGGAACCATCCCGACCCTCTGCCCACCCAGGCATGGATCCCATCCTGACCCAGGGAACATTCCCGACCCTCTGCCCACCCCGGCATGGATCCCATCCTGACCCAGGGAACATTCCCGACCCTCTGCCCACCC